>JAEMWC010001727.1:7500-65000 GCA_016490735.1 Pachyseris speciosa | reverse complement strand
AGGAAAGCAAAAATAATATGAAGTCTTTGCTGCAAAATAATTCAGTTATCGCACGTTTACATTGCAGCTATGTCAACATTAAAGTGCTATTAAAGCCGTCAGTGCATTTCAATAAATGCGGAGTGTTAACACTGACGAAACCACAGAGACCAAAATGAAAAGTTTTATTTTGACCAATAAACTTCGCCTCCACTAAAAGTATTTAAACCTTTAACGCCCAGTGTACGATATATCGTACGGATTTGTACAACAGACAGGCCTACCGCTTTCAAGATTGCCCCCGCTCTCAAATTTAGACTGGTTATTATGGTCTATTTATAGTGTCAACTAGTAACTGTTTTACGCTTTAAGAGCCAATACACTGGGAATAACCTTCGTTTTCCGTTCCATATCATTATTTGTTTTCAAGCAAAACCAAAAATGGCCGTTTTATGTGCCCTGGAGCAAAGCTAAAAAACACATCTTTGCTTTCAATTCTTTAATTTAAAATCTCCTTTGGAAAACAAAATATTATAATGAGGGCAAACCTTGATCTCATGACTAAGCATCTAACTGCAATTTTGCCTCTCACGCCTACAACGAGTCGAGCATCAGCCATTTGATTCGAGAAACTTTTGAAAGCCTCTGTTTTTCTCTTTGGCGCCGGGATTGCATTCTGGGATATTTGGATACCACGGCAGTGTCAAGCCATCCGGACCTACTAGAAAAATATAGTACGCGTTGAGTTCTTTGCGAGTTAAATCTCGCCAAAATTGCCTTGCTAGGTCCAAGAATCCATCACAGAACGGCTAGAGAGACGAACTTGACTTCTAAGCTGCCATGACTCGACACGACCACTTTTGGCGTCCCAGTCGTTGTGAAATTATCTCTCACCTCTAGCTTCGTTCAGAGGTTTGCCTCTACTCTCCATTCCAGCTTAATGATGCCAGCCTGGTAGCTTCTGCAGTGAAAAATGGCTCAAAAACACACTTATAAACCGAGTACCTACCGATTACAACTCGTTACGGTCGCGAGCAAAGCAACAACGGTTCAAATTGGTGACGTCACAAGAAAACTTGAGTCCTCGGTATTCCAGAGCAGCAAACGTTTCAAAGGAGACCTTCATATAGAAAATCTAGATCCCTTTCAATTATTTACATCGAAAAAATTGCCGAAAGAGTTCAAAAAAATTGGGGTCTTAAAGGGTTAAAGTGTCCCTCGCAAGAGTTAGTATAATTACCATTCCGTTTATACCTGTTCGACTGATTATATAACCAAGTTTTTCATTATCTCCGAGATAATCAGTATCCCGAGGGCTGTACAAAAGACCGAAAGTGAAACCTGCGAAAAAAAGGCGCAGAAATTTCTCTTGGACGACGATGTGCTTTTCTACGTTACAAATGAGAATAGTGAACCAAAGAGACGGGTGCATGACAAGAAAGAACAGGAGAGAATTCTACATGGCTGTCACTCAGACAAACTTGCAGGACACTTCGGTCGCGGAAAAAGCTCGAGAAAAGGTTCGTTAAAATTTAGTAGGTTCTTTTTTACAGTAAGTATTAAAAACTATTTGAAAAGAAAAAACTGCATCAATATTTTTATTTTGTTGTTTATTTTAACAACTCCAAAAACAATTTTCAAAGCAATTATATTACCTTACTCAACAGAGCGCTTGTTTTTAGGGGGGTCCGCGAAAGGGAGTCCAAATCCGCTAGCGTATCTGGACCGGGGGCTAAATCCACTGTGACACCATGCCCGTTAAGCTGTTCCGTTAAGCTGTCCAGATGGCAGTTTCAAAAGTTTTAAAAATTATACAGTTAAGTCATCAGCTAAAGTAAAAAAGTTGACTTGATTAGAGGTCAGAACACACCTACTTTTCTTGAGATTTTGAATTTCAAAATATGGTCTCGGGCCCGTTAAGTTATCGGGACTTTCGAGAAACGGGCCCCTGGTATGTTTTTGTTTTCCTTAGTTTGTTTTGGGAGCTGAAAGATGCAGTTTGTTACACTGGCGGGTATTATAATTATGAAAGGCAATGTTATGCTTAAAATTAAAATCAGTGATGTCATTTAAGCATCTAAAAATGGAAACGAATCGGTGCATGTGCCTTGATCTAAACGCTTCCCATGATTTTAAAATCTCAAGAGCATCTGTCGCAGAAGAATATTTTGCCTTTCGAGAATTATCTTAGCTGCCTCGTTTTGTTGGATTTTATCACCCCAAATGATGTCCCGTAGTCAAACAGAGGAATTATTATATGACTGGCTTTTTCAGCGGTGAAGATGAATCAATTCTCCTGCCGTGATTGACTACCCGCGAGGTTAAGATGGAACCATCTTGACCGCTCGGGATAGCCCGTTCGTCCCGCGTTTTACTGTCTCAGTTTTAATACCGTCCTTTGAGTCATATAATAAATCCTTTATTAACCAAGCTTGTTCGGTCAAGATGGCGGGATATTGCCTCGTTCTTTGTTTGCGTGTTTATGGACCTCGACGAACGCTTAGCCAAAAGCCCATATGTATTAGAGAATGTAATAAAAGCTGGAGCCCATCACCAGGAGCGTACAACTGCCTTATATTACTTTCACGGCGTTTTCACAGACCAATTTATTTTTAGATTGAATTTCCCGCCAAAATCAGACTTCCGCAGGAGTCCAATGACCAATCACAAGTCGCTGCATGTGCCGCAAGTATCCACACGTACAGAGCCTTTGTTTTCGCTCATTAAAACTATTGTTTTGTGGCGCTCTTGTTGCCGTCACCGTCCTTCGGTTGTCTTTTTTCGCGGGAGAAGATAGTATAAAAATAGATCGGGCTGTAAAAATGCCGTGACATAGGCTTAGTATAGGAGTTGTACGCTCCTAGTAATGGTCTCCTGATAAAAGTCATAAAGTGTCAACCGAGCGTATGATGGTAAAAGATGCTTCATTCTTTTGACAAGTCCAAGTCGCGGGTTTGTTTTGCACACGTCATTTTTAACGTTATCACCCAGGACCAGGCCCAGGACAGATCTTCACTCAGTGATACACCCAAGTACTTGAAGGAAGCTAGCTTCTTCTACAGTGCCTAACGACTTCAGAGTGGATTTCAGACTGTTCAGAGGAGAGTTATAATGCGTTACCATGGAAACTTAATGACATAATAATACAGCTAACTTTTCAATACAATGTAAAAATAAACCTTGCTTCTTTGCAGATCTGCTGATTTTATACTGGTGGTCAAAAAGAATGATGCTCACATAAAATCTCAAACTTTTTGCTTATTTTTTAGGCGTAAATTAGATGGATGAAACAGAATACTTTCCTTTCCGTTTTTTTTTTTTTTTATTATTATTATTTTTATTTTTTGAATGACAAATTGCATCGCTCTTGCAATGTCGTTTTCTTTCGCGTTAAGGTCACAGGAAGGGAGAATTGATTTTATCAGGCATGGTGGTCGTTCGCAATTTTAAATACCGAGGAGACACTGGGGACAAAGCCACGTGAAAGTCGCGTGACCTGTATTCCCTTATTGGGAACTATTGACCTTTGTTCCGTGTCGCTGTGACGCAGGCGCACACGATGTAAACATTACATCACCTCTTCGCATCAAAACAAATCCACTCGGATCGGCGAGTTTCAGGGCGTATTTTGATATGGAAAGGGGGAGTATGTCGGGAGAAGACGTTGAAGGTTCCATACAAGTTGAAGATACTTCCGAAAAGGAGAATATCGAGCCACCTTTAAAGAAGGTAAAGCTAAGGGACGATAAAAAAAGCGATCGTCTCGGGAAACTCGAGGCTCGTTTGAACGACATTTTGAGCTGTACTGTTTGCCTTGATCTGCCTACAAAGTCAGTTTTTCAGGTAAGGACACATAAAGGTAACACAACTCCAAGCTGTTAGTCTTGATAGACAACTGCGGTTTCTTTTAGTATTCTTGGCTTGCTAAATTGTTTGTTCTGAATTACAGCTCTTTTAGCAAGTAAACTCAATTTTAGTAATTCGCCGTTCCTTGCCTGCATAAGCTCATGCTTGAACAGACCATAAATGCTAGTGTATGGCAAGTGAACTTGCCTTCTGTTACCTGATTTTCTTTGAATGTATTCGCAGGGTAAATGTCAATCCATTTCAAATGGTAGATACCCTTTGTGAAGGGTATGTGCGACAAGCTGAGGTCAAAATTAATACGTTTCACTGTTTGTTATTTCCTTTTATGTGCATCGTATCACGCAATAAGCCAATAAAATTATAAAATGTCATTGTTTTAATAGCAAACAGTGGGGAGAAGCTCGATAGGCTTTTCACTCCGTATATCTTTACAGCCACTGTTGCATAATATTTTGCGGCTTTCCGTTTTGTAATAGTGGCCTTGTTGAATTAATTATTACAGTAAGAGGACCTGAGAAAGGTTTTAAAACACGCCTGCACGATAAACGATTCCTTTAACGTGTGAGCTTACTTGCTATAAAAAGTGGACTTTAACTTTCACTTCAAACACGTGCCCAATGGCTGACAGATTCCCACGATTATAACATCCAACGACATTTTGATTTTATTTGAATTCTCTTTGTGTCATTGATGCGCTAAATTGGAACGACTAGAGTTAAAGCCAATCGTCACACGTGAAAAAGAAAATATTGGTATCTTGTTCAGCTGTACCTGTGCTGGTGACCAGTGAGGTGATTGGCTAATATGCCAAAGCTTTCAGAATAAATTATATTTTAACTAATTTATAAGATAAATAAATCCTTGTTAGTTCAAGATTAGAATACTTGAGATGAAAAGATGTCATTTGCCGTCTTACGACTTAACCGTACATGTAAGACTCTCCAGCTGATGCCAGATCAGCCAAAAACACCAATAATCATGAGCAGATACATAAGCTTGTTAACTTGAACTTGCAGAGAGATATGGGGCCTGGTTCTCTAAAAAGTAATTAATTACCACTGTAGGTGGTGGAGGGAGATGGGAATGGGACTCAGGAGGAAAAGGGCATGTGAACTGCATTCCAAGACAAATTACTTGTAACACCCTCCCCATTTTCCCTTCCCCAATGTTGAATTCAGGTCAGTCACCGAAAAAAAATTCTGCCACTGAGATTTTTTTCCAGAATACCCAACATCCATTCAACATTGAGGTGGGAGGGGGAATGGGGGTTATAGCCATGGGTTGAGATAGAATGTAAGGAACACCTTGTCATGCTGTGACATGAGAATTTGCGACCTTTCGTCTAGTGTTACAGATACATTTGGGAGGTAGTGTGGGATAGAAGGACAATTATCACTGAATTGTGATGGGATGCTAAGGAGAAGAGGCAAGAAGAACAATACAACTTATTTCAAAAAGCAATGTAAAATCATACTGCCAGGAGATGGTATGCAGTGAGTGGAAACTAGAGTAAACTGCAAGGGGGGTGTCCAGCATTTTCTTCTCTTTTTGGACTTAATACTTGTTTTCTCTGTTACCGTGGTTGTTCCTTTTCTTTTAGTGCCGAAATGGACACCTCATGTGTGCCTCATGCTTCACACATCTCTTGGCTGACAGTCGGCTTAAAAATGAACAATCAACTTGCCCAAACTGCCGAACAGAGATAAATCGTAACATTTGTTCTCGCAACTTGGCAGTTGAGAAAGCTATATCAGAGCTTCCAACAGAATGTACGTATTGCAATCAGGAATTACCACGGAGCTGTTTAAGAAATCATGAGGATAAAGACTGCCTAAACAGGTAAGTGAACTTTGATGTTATGTCAGTCTGTAAATTTAAATGCAATTGGATTCTTCATTGTTGAAATGTTTGAATGCTTCACTATTGTTTTTTTCTCAGTCTTTTGCAGCCTTTGATATTTTTTTGTGATTTGAGATTGTTGAAATAAAACAGTGAAAAGAATTTTTTGTTTACATTGATCTCTGCCTGCAAACTGCCTTGCGCAGCAGAAATGGGATTGCATTTTTATCATCAGTGTTTTCTGCACCTAAGAATATTACCCCCACACACTGCCGCTTCAGTCCTCCATGAGCAAAGCCCTGCGCATTCTTGTTCAGCTCAAGTCACAACTGTCACAAAATAAAAATATTCCCTGCAATAGCTGTATTGAATGTTCCTTCTTTTACATAGGATGTTGTACTGGACTAGAATTAACTTCCTTTTAGTTATAATATTATACTACTTAATAATATGTTGTATCACTCATTAAAATAGAATCATTTAATTTCTTTGTATATTAATAAGGAAGGGCATGCCTATAATGTTAGAATTAACTGCCTGTCAATGTGAGTTATTAATAATGAAAGGAAAGTGGAATATAGAAACTAGTTTATCATGCAATTTCCAACTTAAATATAATTAATATGTACAATGTACTGAGTATCAGTTGAAGTAGAATCTCTGTGAGTACTATTAACATTAATTTTGCTTTGAGAAGTTGAAATAAAGTCATGTGAAAATGCTGAATATGTGTTTCAACTTACTGCATCTACATTGTCTGCAGCTGATAGTTCAAGTATCTGCTCTGTTAAAGGAAAAGGGAGGGCTTTTTGGGTTACTCTTTGTGCAGGGATCAGAGTTTTTGCTGCATTTGGGTATGCAAAACCTGAACTGCAGTCCAAAACCACTTCAGGGTCACCCCTTCTTACAACTCTTACCAACAGGTTTAAGTGACTACTGGGGCAAACAGGGGCCATGAACAGGCCTATATGATCTTTTCAAATTTGTTTTATCCTTTCATTTACAGTATCTCAGGTTTTTGTTCCACCAGTTTTCCTTGTTGATGTCTGAAAAATGGAACATTCTATGGCTGAACTGTGTCATTACAGTTAACTGTTGCATGTTTCAAAGTATAGTCTCAAGATGTGATCTGTACGGGTCTGCAAATGAGGATCCCTTTGTGATGAAGACTTCCCACAGTTTTTTTTTGTCTTTTCTATCTGTCTCTTCTTTAACTCCACTGCTCTTAATTTTTTTCGAGCTTTCATAAATATTCAAGATCCATTAGGCAGCTTTTCAGAGATCCAAGTAGGAGATGCTAAAACACTGTTTTCAAAATAGAACTGAACTAACAAAATAATGGTAGCAATAATAATGCAAGTAAAAACAATATCAGCATCAATTACATAAATGAAAGACAAACTTTTCATCGATTACAATTTCAAGGAAGAGAATTTAAGATGAAAATAATGTGATGGGGAGCAGTGTTTCAACATCCCTGTGACGCCATTGTCAAGTTCAAGTCACCATTAGAAATCTTGCATAGAGATATCATCTTTGTAAGTAAACAGATTTTCATGCACAGATTGAGTCACATTGGGTGTAAAGTGTCAGTTTGAGTTGTCTGATAAAAACATCTAGTCTAAATGAATCAGTGAAATTTACTACATGGCATATTTCTGCTGATCTTCTGGTTCTGGCTTTTTTTTAGCATGCAACTAATAAACCTACACTAAACACAGCTGACTCAATCTGCACAAAACTATTTACTTAGATAATTATATGCAATTTAATATCATCAGTTACTTTATGTGTGAAATTTTTTGGGGCTCTTAATTAACACAATAGTAACATGAGGACATCAAAAATTATGTTGTTCCTGTTTTATAAAATTTTCATTTTAAAATGGAAGTCAGAAAAAGGGCCTTGTTTTTTTTTCCTTTCTGCAGTCAGCATCATACCACATGTATATCATAACCATTTCCAAATAATTTATACTGGAAGAAAAATTGGTTGAATGTAGAATCCAGCAGTACAGAAAATATGGCAAGCAAGAAATCCCATAATTTAGGGGGTCATGTAAGCCATTCATCCTTTCCCCTTCAGTTTTATTCAAATACTTGCTTAATGGAGTGCTCCTGAAAGATGGTTCTTGAACTGCAGTCCATGGTTAGTACACGCCCCCATTTTAAAGTGCTACTACGATCAGAAAATCACTCGTCTTTTTTCTTCAAATTTCGAAAGTGTTTTGCTTAACTGACTTGCGAAATTTCAGGCCTTAATTTGGGGTGAAGTCAGTTTTTCATAGTGACTGAAATATTTCTATTTAGTGATCCGCCATTACTAACTTCAAAATCTTGAGAGAAGTGGATCAAGGCTCACAAGAGTCAGAATGCAGTGTGTGTAAACCCGGCTGATTTAGTATGCAGCACAGGAATTTTAAGTTTTCAGACTCTCAAACTCGTGTATTGCATACTTAATAAGCTGCATTCACACACTGCAATTTTAAACCAGTGAGTAAATGATGTCATTTTATCCAGGATCCAGCTCTCTGAGGCCTAATCGGTCAGTTATGAACGTGAGTAATGGTGGACCATTCAATTAAAAAGTTTTACTCAAAGTGAACAGTCTTCTGCTTGAAATTAAAGCTTGAAATTTTGTGAGTCGAGTGTTAAGCAAACACACTTTTGAAATTTGAAGAAAAAAGATGAGTGATTTTCTGATTGTAGTACTAGCACTTTAAACATGTGAAGGAGGTGTGCATAGGCACTGATCATCAATCACTTGCAGATCCAGACTTGCGAATGGTAGATGAAAATGTTTGACAGGGTAAAAGAAAGCAAATGAGCATTCAAAAACTCTTGTGATTTAAATGGATGTCTCCAGGCTTCTCTTCGTCATCCATGTTTGATTATTTCTAAAATCTGACTTCTGGCACCAAAGCAGTTGTCCTTTGCATTTCTAAATACAAACTGTCAACAGATCCCTTAACCATGTTTACTTACTTTTAAAGCTAGCAGCCTTCATTTTTTTCTTAAGATAACAGAAATATGCACCTTTAACAGACAACTTGTAGCGTAATTCTCAACAAAGTCAACATGAAGCAACGTAACAAACAATGTATTACAGTTGACACAACTGCATGGATCTTTTTCTTGTACTCTATTCAACCATTCAATACCTTTGTGACCTGGTGGGTCTATTCCAGGCTTGAGGGATAAGGCACAGGGTGCATTCTTTTTTTTGTGGTATTGTTGGTTTCACAAGCTTGTTAGCAACAGGTGGACACCTTAAAAACATTTGTTTATGGGGCACACTATGTGCGACCATCACACAACAAATTTGCCATCCATGCAACACAAATTCATTAAGGATGATGCCTCCTAATAAAGAGGTATTTTTGCCTGGGTTATGACAGTGAGGAAAACAGATGTTAGCAAGAGCTATTTGAATTCATAAAGAAATGTGGGGATGACCATGCATTTTCAGGTAATAAGGCAAGAAATAATTATTCTACAAAGCTTTAAGATGCATAGCAATAATTATTGCTGGAATTTTTGTTCCAAATTGAAGCTTAATTATCCCTGCAAAATGCATGGTTCCCCCAATTTTCCCATGGGATTTCAGTTGCCCTCACCAAACCATACAAAATTACTTTGTTTTATGAAGCACTTAGTCTGTAAGAAACCCTGCTTGTGTCTCTTGAAATCTCAAGATGTGCGGATGCGCAGTAACAATAGCTAGGAGGCACCGTCATGCTCAATGCAATGAGAATCGAACCTGTTACACCAATATTCTACTGACAAATAAAAGTAGTTCAAACTGCAGCTATCATTTCTTGCTTTCCCCTTTTGTGTCAAGACATCATTCTAATACCTGACACTGGAAAGCAAGTAGTTGCTTGGATCAGGTTTTGTAATGTCGCTGTTATGATAATCCTCTCTTCACCCACCGAATGTATTGTGTTATCTGTAACATGATGCACATGATTATATATATATATATATATATATATATATATATATATATATATATATATATATAAGTTTCCTGAGTGAAAACCAGAATTCACATTATTGCTAATTGAATTCAATTCACACTATATTTGTTGCTAAATAAAATTCAGTTCGATAGCAATCCAAAAACCCCAATCACTTTGTCATGATATCCTGATACATCACATTATATAAAAAGCCACAAGACTGCAAACCAAAGACATGTATAATACTGTGAGACATACAGGTATGGTGGGAACATTTTGCACTCACTCACCTGAAAATGATGGTTGTTGTTCCTCAACAGGTCTTCATACGAGGTAAGTCCTTAATCTTACATTTTTACACTTAACAATAGGGCCATTTATATGGGAGAAGATAAGAAGCATCTTATCTAAGATGCTACTTTAATAAGATGCATCTTATTGTCTCCCATATAAATGCCCGTAATGTTGTATTGTTTAGTCTGACCTGCAGTGAATCTGATCCAAGCAAATACTTGCTTTTAATAGTCAGGTGTTAGATCACACTCATCTCAACACAAAACAGCACCACAAGAAACGATGGCCAGGGTTTTTTCTATTTGTTAGTCAAACACTGACCTAACTCAATAAAGTTGAAGTTCTCACTCCATCAAGCAATATGAGTTGGTTTCACATGCCTTGCAAATTGCAAATTTGCTGTGTGAATTGAGATCCATAGCATACCATACCATAAACAAATGATTTGAAGTCTTAAAGGTGTCCAGCAGCTACATATGGCAAGCTCATGAAACCAGTGATATGTATCCATCAATCCACACTAAATAGAACATATCCTGGCCTTCAACCCCTACCACTCACCCCTTACCCTCACCCCCCACACCCCCCACCCCCCCCCCCCCCCCCCCCTTACGCCAGTACTCGATCAATAACTCCTGTTTAGATTTGCTTTAACATACAGGGTGTACATTAGGCATCAGAGATCAGAGAATTCTCTGGCTACTATGCAGAATTCTCCAGCTAAATTTCGATTGTTCCTTCCTCTCTGAAAGAGTTTTGGCCTTTCAAAATAATCTTTCATAGTACTTCTCCAGTTACTTTACACTATTCTGCTACTACAATAATCCTTAATGAAAACCTTGACATATCACAAGTACAGTGTTACACACCTAGGTTTGGATAACAACACACATGTACCATCACTGTACATTATTAATTTTCTCCAGAACTTTGTTTCATGGGCAGCTTGTATTTGTTTCAGAAGTAAATTTGTTGTTTGTTAAGGATGACAAAATCCTGTTAAAACATGTTGGCACCCTGCTGTGAAAATGGGCATCTTCCTCATAGAAGATGCCCATCTTCATGTACAATTAAGTCAAAAGATTTCATGGGGATTTCACATGCACCAGTTATGGGCAACCACAACTATCTAAGGTGACCAAGCATTATCTGTGTGGATTATTTCAGCTCATTTTGAAACAGCAAGTTAAACAGTCAGAAAATATCCATTTTCCTAAGCATAAATGTTGCAGCTTTCAAATTAACCATAATGCTTCCTGACAACCTACTCTAATTGCTTATAATAATCAAATACGAGTAGCAGACGAGGATGTTTCCTAGTAATATGATAAATCATGTAAATGCTGTATAAATATTTGTGCTTGTGCTTGATTTGTATGTTGCACATATCCACTAATCATTGTATATGTGGTACCATTTGCCATGCTTGTAAAGCATAAAAAAGTGTATCATTGTCCAGTTACAGTACAAAATGTAGTTTTGCATTTGTGCAGAAATATTGTGATTCAGGAAGCAGAAAAATCACAAATGGAGCTTGCTGTCAACAGTGGTTTGGAGACTCAACGATCACCACCAATGCATGACCATACTTTGGATTTGTTGCCATATCTAGTTCACGTGGCAACAATATAGTGTGTTACAACACCATATCCCAGATGCAAATTGGGGTAGCGTTCCTTTTAACCAATCTAAAACCGGATTTTGCAATCAAAAATTAGATTTCCTGTACCATTTATGGCGAAACCAATCTTAGATTGCAATCTAAAAACAATCCATCTCCGAACGTGGATCGTTTGGATTGCATGGTAACTGAAACTGGTTTCAGATTTTCATTCCATTTGAGTTCCTCCAGCAAGGAGAGCAAAGCAAGCGGCATTCTCAGAAAACCCGCCATCAGCAAAAACAAGTTTCCAGGCCTCTCACTGTGTGGATGGATCTTTTTTTCAGATTTTTGTTCCAGCTAGCAGAAAAATCTGAACAATCTGGATTGTCTAGATCTGAAAAAGGATTTCCCAAAAGGAACACGACCTGGATATAGTGAATCATTAAGTTTTGCATCATGATCTGCATACTAGCTGGCTTTCACACTTTTAAAACCTGCAGACATAAAGTTCAAAACTATTGAACAGTTACAGTTTTCACTGCCATCAAACACTGCATTAGAATCTAACAAAACATAGACGTTTTGCTGAATATGGCGACAAAACAGAAATCAGACCTTTATGATTGAATGATCTCAACCACATCATCAGTTTGGGTGTTTCTAGAGTCTTGTTTGTTCCCACATCTATGTAATAGCCCAGCGGCCATTTCGGAAAATACCATAATACTCTTTGTTTGTCTCTTGGGACCATTGTAAGTCCCAAGAGAAACTGGAAACAATGCTTATGCAAAATTTGGGAGGACAAACAAAGAGTATTATGGTATTTTCCGAAATGGGCTATTTACAATTTCATGCTCAATGACCTGATACAGACATCACTGCTTTTCTGAAATGTAAATGTTGTTCTTATGCTTACTAGTCCATACCACTGTAAAATTGGCTATTGATGGAGTTAGAGAGGTGCAATTGCTAGTTGGGTGGTTACATGTGAAAAGGTTTAGAAGGTCAAGTTGCAAAAAGAATTCATAAATACCTCTTACTAACCGAGTTCGGGTCCGTACTGTAAGTTACGGACCAAGTTTTTTCCTGTTGATTTATGGCCTAAGCGCAAAGGGCACAGGCCATTAATTAATGGAAAAAATGAGGATTTGTAATGTACAGTATAGACTGAGAAAACACGGTTAGTAAGATATCTATTATATCTCTGAGGTTAATACGGCGAGTGGGAAAAAAAAAACTAGTTGAAGTCAAGCAGGCTGTACTGTAGAACACGGCCAGCAAAATTGACCAATCACAGGGTGTGTACTAAGTGAGAGATATAATAATAATTTTTATGAAGCCTCAAGCGTATATAATCAAGCCCTGGGATTATTTTTGCTCATTCCAACTGCTATTTATGAGGTGCTTTTATTGTGGATAGCTTATTATCTTTGGGGGGGGGGGGGGGTATATAATGAGCCATACAATAGCATAGCTTAAAAAGGCTGGAATTAAAGTACAGTGACAACTGTTACATTACAGTTGGGCTTGTTTGGGAAGTAATATTACAGAAAAGAGGGTTGTATCTTTCCATGATCTTGGTGGCTTCCTTTTTATTGGAGGTGGGAGTATTTTTGAAAGTTAAGGGTTTTAAACAGAATTTGCATGCACAGTGTAGGCAACATTTGTTTTGTTCTCTATTGACAAAAATGTAAGGTGGCACTAAATAACCTGCTAAGAAATCAGTGTTTGTAGTTAACTGTTTCCAGCTAAGGGTGTTTTATTATAAAATCATTATTAAACTATTGTCACGAAAACCAGTTGGGAATGCATCCATGGGTGATCCATCTGCAGTTGTTTTACTGGGTTTGGAAGTATTTCTATCATCTGGAGTATTGGGATTGAGTCATGCTTGGATATCTAAGGGCAGACAATAATTATTGAGTTTGGGGGAAGTTTTTAAAAATAGACATTTCCATCAGTTGACATTTCCTGATAATTTTAGCTCCTCGTACCCCAAACACATGCAAATGTGCCTCTAAATTATTTCCTTCCCAGAGAGAACATGAAAGAATTTAATTTGAAGTGTGCATGCCTTTAGAACAGACTGTGGAATGAAGCATGATCAAAATTGGTTTGCAGTTGTTAATACTTTGACTTTCTTTTGCTTTCTTTTGACAGGTGGAAAATCCTCCTTCAGTGACATCCACTAATCTTTAGAACTTTTCTGTCTTTCAGCCAATTTCTTCTTTTATAATACAGTGTAAATAACCTTTCATCTTCCCCATATGGTTTTGATTTGTGTCTTATGCTTTTTCAGGCCTGCCTTTTGCAAGTTCAAAAGAATAGGTTGCCTGTGGCAGGGTCCATTTCACAAGTTAAGGGATCATGAGGAAAAGTGTGCACATCCTGGTATGACAGGGCTACAACTCATGGAATCATTAGAGGCCATTGAAAAAATACGCCAAGATGAAAAGGAACTCTTCCAAAACATCCTGACCTTGCTGTCATATGAAAAGATAGCTATAAATGGTTAATATTCTTATTCTTTGTTATTTTTTTACTCTTCTCTCAAGTCAGTTTATCACATTAAAAACTAATTGGGAGTGTTCATATCTACTTATGTTTCAGGTGGTTTTTCTAGCAGCTCTTTGGTCACTAGTCTACGTTTAGTTAATTACATGTAAGATTATCATAGCTGTTTTTAGTTGGTTGTCACATGTCTGTCATTTGGTGGGTGTTTCCATGCAACTGTTTTACCACGTACACTGTATCTTGATTGTTACTGATTAACAAGTTTTCGACTGTTAACAATTTTTCAGGCTTGGTTAGTACCAACTCATGGTGAGGTTGTGAGAACTCCTTCACAATATTGTTACTAATGCTCTTTAAAGTTTCGTTTTAAAAATTTGTATTGCAAATAGTTATTTATTTAGTAATGAACTCACATTCATTGATTAGTTTCAGCTTAGGGTGGAGTAAGGTGGAACAACCCAGTGTCCCTTTGCACCTTTAGTATTTTATGCAGTGCTTTCTCATGCATGCTCTTTTCCTTTCCCCTTTTTTTTATCTTTGTCACTTTCCATTTAAACAAAGTTGCAGCATTTGGAAATGACTACAGAAAACTGAATTTTATAGGATGTACGGTCATGTACATATGATTTATGCTGTAATCTGCTTTTAATTGGAGAAGGGAAAGTTAGCTCATTCAGCTTCTTTTTTCAGTGAGCTTTGTTAGACTGTGAGCAGTCTTGGTCCTCTTCTGTGTAATTCTCATAAAGAGTATTGGATTCAGGTGCAAACTAAAGGAAACCCCAATAAATATTACAACCTTACCCCTCCTCATTTATATTGCTGTGAATTTACAATCTATATAATAAGGATATGAGGAAAAAGCATTGACTGCTCACAGTACAAAGTTCAGTGGACTAAACCTGTTCACAAGACCCTTTATTTGATTGCACTTACCAGATGAAGGGAAATTTACCTTACCCCAAATTACCAGTTACCGTGCCATTGGATAATGTAGAGCACTCGTTCTCACTTACACCAAGGCATACATTCTTACTAACCAATTCCAATTCACAATCTTCCTAACATCTGTAGACTTGCAGCTCAAGCCGTACCGCTCAGATGACTATATTCCACAGCTCTGTTATGAAAGCAGTAGATTCAATGCTCTGGGTCAACAGTGGGTTGTAAAGGCCAATGTTGTTGGTAACGAGAAAAGTTTGAAACGCATCTTGACCTACCAGCTGGTGCAGAAAGGGAAAGTCAACCTTAATGTCAAGTTCTTGGTGCTTCAAAGCCCATTCAGTGATTTGGCTATCATGCCTCAAGTTCATCAACAGCAGTTCAGTGGTGAGACGCAGGAGAGCTGTTACCACGATCTTGTTCTGTCCGATCCCCTGGAGTGCAATAAAATGCTAGAGGCAAATACAATCAAGTTGAGGATGATAATATTCCAAAATCCTGGATCTGATTGAAGGAGTTTAGCAGCAAATGGAATATACTGTGCATAGACTGTAATTAATATTTTTGCTCTTTTACGTTCCTTCACGTTGTAAGCTACATGTAAGTACAAACATGTTCACTTCTTTGCTTTTAAAATTTGAAGCTATTTATGAAAGTATCTGAGTTATGCATCCTTTCACTGTAGCATTCTTTTCTTGCTTATTTAGTTTTTTGATTCTTTATTCTGGCACAAATTTTCTCAGCAGAGAGAGTTCTTGTGGTGCAACCACGAGTGTTATGACTGATAGTACTATGAGAATAAGATAGACGTATAAATGGCAGATGCATGTGCTTTGGAGTTCAATTTAATTGATAGAAACAATAATTATTGTTATCATCAAATGTAAATAATTTGTCAGGAGCAAAGATACTCTAGAAGCAGCTTTTTTGTTTCTTGCCAACTTTCTTATTTTAAAATATTTATGAAAAAATAACCTGAAAATTAACAGTCTATTAACAAAGTGTCAAGTCGGACAATAATGCTTCATGGAGGTCTTTCTAAAATTAATACTGCATTGTTATATACAGAAGTTTAATTTAAAACTATTCTGATTGATGTAAATAATTTATTCATTTGAAGAGTACGGTGTAGAATTTGGGTATTAATTGTAAGGGTTCTATCAGTGTATCAGTGTATTCATCAAGACAGTAAATTTAGTGGTTTGAATGAATAGTGCACCGGTTGAATCTCAATCACTTTTATTTTAACTTTTCTGCAAATACATAATATTGTAATAAACATGCAACAACATGTACTTGTATTCTTGTTTGGTCAATTCATAATATTTTCATTGCAATAATTTAGTGACTTTTGCCTCATGAAATTTCCATTTTAGTAAGTGGAACAGCAGTGCTAGTTCCACACTTTTTTAGAGCAGTTTTCTATTGATTTTTCTTTCCATAACTCTGTAATATGGTTGGCAAAACATGTACCACTTTCTTAACCAACAAGAAGTAAAACCAAAACCAATCATGACTTGCTTGCACCCAATTGCCTGCACTTACCACATGGTTGCATGAATGGTTCTTTGCACTCTTTACTTCTGTTGTGACTCAGGCCATTCAATGGAGCACCACTCTAAAACCAGTGGCCCATAATCAAGCAAACCAGCACACAGATGCATCTCTGCTGATAACAGCACAGTTGAGGCTTGTGCCAGGCTGTCATTAGTAGCCGGCAACCAGCTTTTATAGCTGGCTACTACAGTAAAATCAGCCAGCTACTCTCAGTCTGAACATGAGTAAAACATAACAGCTATAGGAAGAATTCCTCAATTTTTGACCAGCTACTTTCCTTAATGACTGCACCGCTTGTGTGTCAAAGAAATTTCTTGAATAAGAATATGTGATACTTTATCATTATTGGGAAAGATGCTGGAACTATATGATACTGTGAAATACTTAGGCCTAACTCTAGAAGTTTCTTTGAATTGGCATGAACACATCAACGATATTTCTGGCAAAGTAACTCATAGATTAAACTTGCTAGGGAGGATCCAGAAATATTTAAGTACAGACACTTGCAAACATTAATTATTTTACATGTGACTCTAATTCAGCCATTATCAGAATATTGTGACATTATTTGGTCCAATGCCAACAGTTCCAGCCTCAACAGACTGTTAAGGCTGCAGAAGAGGGAGCACACATTATACTTCATAAGAAGATCAGAAAAGAGCATACAGTGAATTAATTTCGTGTGTTAGGTTGGGTCTCTCTATTTTACGGTGGCCCAAAAGGGTCAATCACAAATCAATTTGCCAAAACACAAAACAATATCTCAAAGCACAAACCAATTTCCAGAAACACAAATCAGTTTACCAAAACACAAAACAATTTCTCTAAAACACAAACCAATTTCTCAAAGCACAAATCAATTTACCGAAACACAAAACAGTTTCTCAAAACACAAACCAATTTCCCGAAACACAAATCAGTTTACCGAAACACAAAGCAATTTCTCAAAACACAAACCAATTTCCCGAAACACAAATCAGTTTACCGAAACACAAAACAATTTCTCAAAACACAAACCAATTTTCCCGAAACACAAATCAAAAGACTGGGCACTTGCGTCGTGATTATCAGAGAGAGCCTGGAAGGGACTCATTCCCAGGATTTTCCGTGTCCCAAATGTCGACTGCTACTCTGCTGTGGACGATTTAACGAAAATGTTTTGCCATAACTGTGGATCTGAAGTGCTAGAGGACTATTTGTATTGCTCTCAGTTTACTGCTGTCCTCCGAAAATGTAACGGAAAAGGAAGCAATAGAGTATGGAGGTCCGTTCTGGTCAAGATTAAACGAGATATTTTATCGGCTTATTCAATTATCTTAACTAGCTGTTTATTTTATGTCACTGTCTATATGTCATTTTACATTTTGCCTTGTCTTTTTTCGTTACCTTCTGTGAATTTTTTTAGGACTACCCCCTCCAAATTATTTTTTTTAACACTGTACGAATTATTTTTGGCACCCTTTCCGAATATTTTTTTTCGCACTGTCTATGAATTATTTTTGGTTACCCTCCGCGAATTATTTTTTCGTACCGTCGAATAAATGTTTGGTTCCGTGATACATTGCGTGCCTGTGAGTTGTATGTCTAACGCGTCAACACTGGATCGAGTTCTTCTCGTCGTGATGAGAACGTTGACTATTGCACAAATAGCTCGAAATGCAATACAAGAAATCTACCCAACAGATCAAATAGTCCGCTCAAATGAGCCATCCTTCAGCTGTGCTAGAGGTGACCGCTCCTCAAGCTCTACTGGTAATAAAACGTCCTCAAGTTCCACTAGTGCAGGAGGCAGTAGTGATCGGCCTTCCTTGTCCACAGTTTGCGATGCGAGAGACCGGAACGCACTGACTGAATTGAGAAGGCGGTTCCCCACACTTTCAAGTCATCCTTCATTTATTCGAACGGACCTCCATACTCTATTGCTTCCTTTTCGGTTACATTTTCGGAGGACAGCAGTAAACTGAGAGCAATACAAATAGTCCTCTAGCACTTCAGATCCACAGTTATGGCAAAACATTTTCGTTAAATCGTCCACAGCAGAGTAGCAGTCGACATTTGGGACACGGAAAATCCTGGGAATGAGTCCCTTCCAGGCTCTCTCTGATAATCACGACGCAAGTGCCCAGTCTTTTGATTTGTGTTTCGGGAAAATTGGTTTGTGTTTTGAGAAATTGTTTTGTGTTTCGGTAAACTGATTTGTGTTTCGGGAAATTGGTTTGTGTTTTGAGAAATTGCTTTGTGTTTCGGTAAACTGATTTGTGTTTCGGGAAATTGGTTTGTGTTTAAGAGAAATTGTTTTGTGTTTTGGTAAACTGATTTGTGTTTCGGGAAATTGGTTTGTGTTTTGAGAAATTGCTTTGTGTTTCGGTAAACTGATTTGTGTTTCGGGAAATTGGTTTGTGTTTTGAGAAACTGTTTTGTGTTTCGGTAAATTGATTTGTGCTTTGAGAAATTGGTTTGTGTTTAAGAGAAATTGTTTTGTGTTTTGGTAAACTGATTTGTGATTGACCCTTTTGGGCCACCGTACTATTTGAACGTTGGAATTTTCATAAGTGTCTTGCTGTGCCTTAATGGTTTTTGTCCGTCCTATCTTTGTGACTTATTTTCCCATAATTCTGACATTCATAATCACAATACTGGAAATAAATCCAATCTTCATTGACTTCAAAGTCTGGCTGTAGGTCTTTTACCTACTCAGCTGCTAAACTTAACAACAGCCTGAACACTGCCACAAAAAACACAAGCTCAATTAAGTCATTTTCAAACAATTACTGGTCCGACACGTGTAGAATTTTTTGTAATACATTATGTCCTAAATTAGTATTTGTAATTAGAATTTGTAATTTAGCACTACTATTTTTAAGTTTACAATTTTATTTTATAGAATAATAGAATACCGTAGATTCCTTTTTATTAGCATTACTAATTTATCTTATTTCTGAAATTGTATAGATTAACTTAACATCACAGCTTCATTGGAAATAAGTGTAAACTTTATGAATCCTGTGCATAATAAAGTATCTATCTATCTATCTACCTATCGACTTTTAACAAACAAATTACATGTACCACTTGCATTAACAGACTCTTCAGTCTTGTGACCCTATTATTCTGTCTCCTTCCCTCCTGTGGATGTGCCCTAATGTCTTGCTCAAAACCTTTTGGTATCAAGTTCACCCCCCAAACCCCATGTACATTATTAAGTTATATTTTTAGTTATTGTCAAGTAGATAACTCAATATCAACAACATGTAATGTCTGTAATTTTATTACCATTAAAATATACAGTCACACCTTTGGTGTGAATGTTCGTGATCAAAATGAAATCCAGGTCAAAATGATTTTACAATTTAGCCTACAATGTAGGTCAAAATGAAATTCCTTCACCTTCTAACCCTAATTACTTTATATGAATCATGGTTAATTAGGGTTAGAAGATGAATGAATTTCATTTCAGTGACTTAGGCTAAAATCATTTTGACCTGAATTTCATTTTGTCCTATATAACATGTACATGTGTAGGTATACAAATCAGATAGCTTGGGTCTAACTTGACAGCAACAAATTCAAAACTGACTTACGGTACACACCTACATGTAGCATAATTTGAAAAGACATCTGTTGATAGTTCCAACAACAATTACCAGTACATTACAGCATGTGTGTTCTACCTGATCAAACCATACATAAGGAGAACATTTGCTCCTGCCAAGATGTAATGAAACCAGTCTACACCAGGAAAACCAAGAAAATCCATGGACTTCACTGCACTTGCTACCCCATAAGTCAAAGCTCCAGCAGTGGCACAAAAGTTTGAACTCATGAATGTGACAAACAATATTCCAAGTACTGCAAGGGTACTCACTACCAAAGTCAGCTTTTCTTTCAAAGGTTTATGAATTACAGAGAGAAGGCATGAAGCCACCGAACTCACCAGATGGAACTTGGCATTTGCAGGTTTGTGATGGTAAAAACAGAAGCCAGCAGCAATAAGGGGAATCCCTGCAAATCAAAGTAGAGCTCAAATTTAATAATAATAACAACAATAAACCTCCCTTTGCAACAACCACCAATAAGTAAGCACTTGTCCAAAATACCAACCTTTTCCTACTCAAACAACAACCACAACTACTTAAGGTAATTCCTCTGAAAATTAATAAAAGGGACAAAAGATTTTTGTTCAAACTTTGTCCACTAAATGTTTATCATAAATATGCAAACTTCAATTTGGAAATAAGAAAGGGCATGCCCATGTTCATTTACGAGCTGTGAGGCATTGAAAATGCCCCATTTTGGCATTAGTTTGATGCTTGTAGTAAGAACGTATTTCAAGTTATAATTGTAAAATCCTTGTGAACCAAAATGAACTCATGAGAACACGCACTAAACTACAGTCCATTATGCTGGACACAAATAAACATTTTAAGTCTGATTTAGACGGAAAGCTGAATCCGTGATTAAAAATTTGAAACAAATTGCTTGACATGGTCACTAAACTGCAAATAGAGAAGACCACAGTGTATCTGCTGTTTTTCTTATTTATTCAATTTAAAGCAATAGAAATAAGATCAGTCTTTGCTTGCACAAAGCTTATGATTAGTTGACAACAACAACACTTAATTTTGTTCTTGCACTACAAATTTAACACATACACAGAAACTAACATATAAATATTAAATAAGTACAAATACAGAACCTGGAGGCTAAGTAACGGGAATTTTGGGTCTAGCATCCAGTTCGATTAATTTGATATTTACTGGAGAAAAAGGTGGGGTGCCCATGCTCGTTGGTGAGCTATAACTATTTTTTAACTAACAGAGGGCTATTTCAAGGCAAATCCGCCATGTTTCCAATGTGCGTGTGCATGAGCGTGCGCTAAATGGCGCCATGAATCATGTGCAGTAAGGATGCGCCATGCAAATGTGAGAAGTCACCTTAAATTGTAACTAATGGTTCTTTGAACCTTCCTTAAACAACCACTTACACATGATCCTGTCCCTCAAGGAAATTTTGTTAGCTGTCAATTTTTTTCTCTCTTTGCAAGCACCACACATGTACATGTAAATGTCATGGAGAATAAAATCTGTGATCACACATGCAGAGTTCTCAGCGTGGTCAATCAAATGATCAGTAGTCAAACTCAATCAAACTCCCATCGTTTCATTCACTTTGATTGGGTTCAGTAATCGAGCATAATCAAACTCACTCAAACATTTTTTCCAATTGAACACAATCAAACGATCGGAAATCGAACACTTTACCAATCAAACAAAACCAGGTTCATCTGCTTTTCAAACAAGGCATTGCAGTCAAATAAGTTATGTGTTAGCTACAATTTCAAACACAAGTACACAGGCAAGATGTTGGAGAGGGAAAAGCAATGGTTAAGCGCTACCACCAGTGTTCTTTCGCGGGGCGACCTGCACCATTTGCAACACCTCACAAGATTGGTTCAAAACAACAATAAACAAAGAATTAAAACAATGGAACCTAGCCATAAAACAATAGAGGTGCAACTGATAAAGATCCAGTGAAATTAGAGGTTTCAAAGAGGTGCAGCCCTACCCTCTTTCGCCATCGGTGTTGGTGAAAAGGTTATTGTTAAGAAGTAAAGGGGAGATCGGTGTCCAGCTCTGAAGGTAACTGATGATGGCCGCAGCCACCTTGGACATTTGCAACGTGAACTATAGCTGTTCATGTTTTCCAGTATTAATTGTAAATTTATCGGTTTTGAATCACTTAAACAATTAAGACTTAAATTAATTAAAATGTGTTTGTTTTCACACTTGCCTCACATACATGTACATATAAGAGGGAAATCTTTCCAATTCACCAAATTGAAACTGAATGCTTATTGATTTTTATGCCTTTTTGCTGGTCTTTCTCCCAAACAAAATCAAACTAATCATGTCAATTTAGTTCGATTTAGTTTGGTAATCGAACTCATGAGTTCAATTAATCAAACTCACCAGAAAGTTCCAGTTTGCAGGGGTTTTATAAGAAGCCAGCAACCGGCGAAAATCGTCACCTACTTTGTCAGAATTTACCTCTTAATGCTGCCTACTTTGTCCATGTTTTCACTCAAATTATTAAGAAAAATTCATCAGGTCACCACCTACTTTTAGTAAGCTCAGACGGCTACTTCAAAACTTTGATTATGTTTGATTACCCGACCAATCGAACGATTGAGTTCAATTTTTGGGTCGGTTTCATTCGATTGACTATGCCGGAAGTGTTAGCTGGTGTTCATGAAGCAAGCCATCAAAACATTCTCTTTAAAGTCCAAGTAGTCTGCAAAGCAGTTGATTCCTTGCCAAATACTGTGAGGGGAGATCGAGCAAGCAAGCGGTTGGGGTAAGCAAAAAAATAGCCAAGAAAGGGAGTAGGGGGTGAAGTATTCTTTCGCCCCCCACCCCTCCCCTGCTTCTTCCCCATTTTTGCTCACCCCAATCACGCTAGCTCATGCGCCCGCGCACTTAATTATTGCTCCAGCATTTGGCAGGGAATGGACTGCTTTGCAGGTTATTAGTCCAAGTTATAATCAAGACTTTTGATCTTTGATTTCAGCTAAGCTATTATGAGAGGTTTGAGTTAAGATTTAAAAATCTAGTTATACAAACACCTGGAACATTAACCAGTACCCACCAATGTTGAGAAAAAGCAGGGAAGGCTTGTCAACATTTCAATACCAGGGGATGATGAAGTAGAACCGAAGGAATTGGAGATCAGGAAGAACCATGACCCATCATCAAAGTACAGTACCAGAGGTGTCAGAGCTTCCAAAGACTTACTCAAACACTTTAGAGACCTGAGAGCACCTACAACAACACAGCAAATCAGACTACCGACTGTTGCACTACTACGAGACCCTTGGATATACATGTAACTTGAATTCAGTCTGTGGTCCAAAATTCCAGTCTATGTCATGGTGGTAGACTGAGTTTAGCAGGATGGTAAGTTTAATAAAATTAATAATAATAATAATAATAATAGTAATAATAATAATAATAATAATAATAATGATGATGACGATGATGATGATGATGATGATGATGATGATGATAAAAAACAAATCATAACATGACACACCAAAAATACATGTAGATATGTATTCATGGTGCGATTGCTGCTTCCCACCTCTAAGTAAACCTAAGCCAATATTGTCTCACCTACTACCGATGCTAGCCATGTAAAAACCATGTGCAGTCGAACCACTTGAGACTGAATATTTGGGAACATTACTCCAAACGTTAGAACTCCAAATGATGCAGCCAAAGCTACACAAGTAAAACCACAGGCAGCGTATATAGACGCCTCGCATACATTCAACACTGCATAAAACGAGCACCCAGCCAGAACTAAGTCAGACACGGCTGTGGATAACGCTCTTACACTCATATTATTGATATTCAATTCATCAATTCGACAGTTCGATCACTCGACACAGGTCCGCCATATTGAATTGCCCGCCGCCAAATGGGCACTTGAGCGTGCGTAGAAAATAGAGACCACTGGGTTGTTGTATTGCGTACCCATACATGTAACTGTCTGCGAGACGAGACGTACGCTGTTTTCGTGATGAACATTTTACCAAAGAAGAGGTAAGCTATCACATTTGTCATCACTTTTTTATACCCTCAGAATACCTCTTTCTCCTCTGTCTCGGAAATTCTGAAACAAAAGTTGTAGGGAAACAAGCTTATGGTACTCGTTGTGGTGCCTCACTTCGTAAAATGGTTTTTAAAAAAATGGCAATCACGCAGCATTCGAAGTACACGTTTTTTTGTTGAAAGGAAGCCCTAAATTGAAAATTTGTTGGTATCTGGTATTGTAAAGGATGTGGAAAGGCTGCTGTGACGGTGAGAAGTGCAGTGCGTCGTTGAGGGAGATGCAGGAGACATAAATTGCTTGCTTGCTTGTAATTTTTGACAATAAACTACCTGACCTAAGCTGTAATATAGTCCATGTTGTTAAACCAAAACACAGAATTGAAGGGGCTTTGACAAACGCTGATCCCCCGTTTACTGATTCCCCACTTATCCCCTTTATACTGATCCTCTACTGATCCCCTTACTGACCCCTCTACTGATCCCCTCTAAAATTCACTGGAATTAAAAAGTAACACAACAAAATAAAAAATGATTTGAGGTGTTCAAAGATGGCGGAAATTGGTCTGACAGAGGACCTACTTTCTGACTCGTTTCACAGCCATTACAAGTACCCCAGTTCTCTTCTACGATAAATGAGCGCAAAATAAATTGAAGCATCATCAAGTATAAAAATGTTTGGTGTGTAGCCAGGCATGTTAAAAATAAAAATATGTTTAAAAGGTTGACACTGGCTAAAATGTTGTGTTGGACGTTTCGGCAACTGCTGTTGCCTTCTTCAGATGTTGCCTTCTTCTTCTTCATGGATCACGCAAAAATATTCCATCCACTGAGGAGGAAGCTTTTCGAGAAACTAAGCGAGTAACGGAAGCCCTTACCGCTAATAATTACCCTGCCAATTTCATTTATAATGGCCGCCAACTAAATAGACCACAAGAAGTTAATGATACCGACCATCGTGGCATGGTTATTTTGCCCTACGCCAAAGGATTCTCTGAGAGAATCCCAAAAGTTCTTTGAGGCTTCAACATCAAGGTCGCTCATAAGCCTATTCGGACAATTGCAAACATACTTAAAAAACTGAAAGACAAGATCGAGAAAGAGGCTTCTAGAGGAATCGTGTATAAGATCAAATGCAAAGATTTTGATTGTGTTTACATCGGTCAGACATCGCTCGCGCTAAAAACAAGCGTCAAAGAGCACGCAAAGGCCATAGCAACATTAGACGAAAATTCCTTGTTGGCCAAACACCACGTGCGTCACAGTCACCAAATAGATTTGGCGAACGTCGAAATTGTTGACAGGTCATCGACATGGCGACAAAGACTTATTCTTGAGGCTTGGCATTCCGTGCGAGATATGAACACTATAAACGAACACATAGCGCTTCCAAACGTTTACAATAGCATAAAGAATTTGTAGAAGTAATTAAGAATGCTCTAGAGTCTTGGTTTAACCTTTAAAATATTCTTTCGAGATGCGATTTAATATTAACATACATCATATACCATCAGGACGCCATTAGACATTTGCATTTTTATCTTTTGCTGAAGAAGGCAACAGCAGTTGCCGAAACGTCCAACACAACATTTTAGCCAGTGTCAACCTTTTAAACATATTTTTATCATCAAGTATGTTATCTGTGTCTGTGAAAAGCCACGATAACGGCAACAACAAAGACAGAAACAAATGAAAAACCTACACATACTGACAGACTACTTGATGAATCATCTTACAGCCCTACTTCACACAAAGCAACGACAATACGGACCTTAACGAGACAAGTGCAACTAATTTGTGACTCACGCAACAGTTTAGCAGATGAACGCAAACACTTAGACAATGTTTTCAGTAAGAACAACTACAACCGCGACTTTGTTAGACGCAACACTTACAGGATAGAACCAAACACTACGAATGCTAACCCGACACCCGTCCCTACAGCGACTATACCCTACATCAAAGGAACTTCTGAAACCATTGCACGGATACTACAACCTTACAATATCCACGTCGCTCACAGACCCATCACAACTGTACGACAACTATTGACAAACATTATAGACAAAGACGAACCAAAGGACAGACAGGGAGCAGTTTATAAAATCAAATTCTGCCACTGTCAGGCCTCTTACATTGGTGAGACTGGCAGAAATTTGAACGTACATGTATGACTGATTGAACACAAACGAGCAACAAGAAATGGTGACATCAACAATAACATTGCTGAGCACCATTTACTGACAAACCACACAATTGACTGGGACTCTGCTAAGTGCATTACCTACTATACTAACTACCACCAATGGATCGGGAAGATGATACATGTAGAGGGTTTTCACGTGACGTCATAAAAAACTAAAATTCAAAAGTTAACAGACTTTTGCATTTTTATCTTCATCATGTAAAAGACATTTTAGAAATGTATCTCCTTCCATGTTTTCAGCTCGGTAGTTTGCTTTGTTTTGAAAATAGAGCAGTTTGAATTTTAGAGTTTTCACAGTGCGTGACATAAAGATGTCTGCTCACAACCATGTCACTTACATGAAAACATCGATTCACTGTGTGTTTTTGAGGTTTGAAAAGCCAACATAGTAAGAGAAGCATCTATGTGAATGTTTGAAAGTTTTCACAGTGCGTGACATAAAGATGTCTGTTCACAACCATGTCACTTACATGAAAACATCGATTCACTGTGTGTTTTTGAGGTTTGAAAAGCCAGCATAGTAAGAGAAGCGTCTATGTGAATGTTTGAAAGCTCAACAGAGAGAACAAAGCCTTTGAGATAGCTAAAGTAAGAAACATGTTTTAACTCATTTCTGGCCGCCTCCTTTGCGTCCCTCACAGGGACGCCAAGATGGCATTTCCATACAAAACACTATAATATTGAGTGGTACATTTTGCCAAATAACTTGAGTACGGGATATCGCATGGCCCTGACACTTTGGCGTGTTGTTTTTTTATTACGCTTCTACGATACCACAATTTCTTGACTTCATCTATTGAATTGTTGATGATTTCATTTTTTCACTTGCATGCCTGAAAATGCTCTATAGACACTTTAAGATCAAACTGAAGGTCTTCTCATCCTTTCTTACTTTTTTTCTCATGTTCAGTAACCTACAGTATTAATTAAACTGATCTATCAATCTTACATTTCTGGGTCTTGCTGCCTCAGGCAAATTATATGTGAACAATATTATTTCAAATAAGTTAAAAAGTTACTTGTTCAGGGCCTAGGCACTAAAAGTGGTGATGATGGTGCCATCATCTAGAGTCAGAAAGTGATATAAGGTCCCCATACATGTAGGTTACTGTAATAAGATGGTTATCTGTATTGATGTTTTCAGTTGGCACGTTCGAAACAAAGACAATGTTGAACGTGTGCGTCGTGATGAAGAGAATGCAAGGAAAGAGGAAATGGAAAGAGAAAGAAGGGCAGCACTGGCAGTGAGTTATTGAGAAAATACTGTGGGTTGAAAATGCTTGTAAAACACTTGTAAAGCAGTCCTTAATAATATTTTTACCTTAAAAAGTGTTAAAGCACAAATCATTTAGAGCAGAAGTCACTTAGAGCAGAATATTAACATTCCCCCCCCCCCCCCCCCCACAAAAAGAGATTTTTCCTTTAAATTGTACTTTTACTTTCTCAGATGTGAGGTTAAAGCTATGTGACCTACTGTAAGCCAAAAGAAAGATATATTGATTTTTAGTAAACAGGCACCTCGAAGGCAAAACTATGTTTCATCACAAGACCAACTTATTACTTCAAATTTTGAAATTTTGTAGGAGCAAGAGGCCAGGACAGCTTTATTACGAGGCCGTGCTGCAAAGAAGCTAATCAAAGATGGAAAATCACAAGACACAGCCCTGACATTATCAGATGATAAACCAAAGCACATTAACTTTTTTGCTGATATTGAGGAAGGGGTAAGAGGTTGTGCTTATCCTCCCATTCAAAAAGTTTGTCTGTTTTGGATTGCTCAGAATAAGCAGAATTTGAGAGTCAAGTCGAAAATATTACTCAGTCCATCCCGGCTCATCAATAAAAATCAATCATTTGGCAGAATGAGCAAACAGTATTTTACTTGTATGCATTTACTTTGGTATGTTATCTCAAGCCTGGTATGTTAATGATAAAGTTAATTATTATCTTTGTTGATACTGTTGATATCAGCTGCTTTCCTTGATGTTGTTGCTATTTTCAGCTGAGACATGGCAGCAACCTGGAATATGAAGCTGAGAAAAAAGCAGAGCAGGAGAAAAGAGAGAAGGCTATTGGTCTGTTAACCTACCTTGGACAGTGTGCAAGAGATACACAAAGTATGGTATTCATCTGCAAACTACCTTTAGTTCAGTACCGGTAATTGAGATAATGTCAGATAAAGTGACCGGGCAGAGGGGAGAGATTGTGAGTTTTGCAGCCAGTACAGCTGTTACCACTAATCCAGTGCTTGGGATTTTTCCTTATTTCCGATCACAATTGCTTGGCATTTATTTTTACCAAACCAAAGAAATTTTGTTTGGAAAGTCAACAATGTAGGTAGTTTTATCAAGGCTTCTGCTGGTGTGACTCATGATGGATAAGGAGCATATTGTATGTTTCATTATTTATTATAAAAAGCTTGACAAATTTTGACTGTGTTGAACTCAAAATAAGCATGGACTCCTTGAGGCATCAAAAATGGAGTTAAGTTTTGCACTTACAGAAAGAGTTAAGTTGCAGCGGTGTAGTGTTGGGTATATTTTACTATCACCATTTTATTACCTGTTTTGCTACCCCCACTAAAAGAAACAGTAAAAAAATGAGGGACCTGTCTTTTTATTCTCTTCAGGTGAAAGACCTTGGTATGTTAAATTGCATCAACAAAGAATAGATCCTAATGTAACAAGTGAAAGGTATACAATGTTTTGTACAAGTGTTTCTTTTCTCTTAAGAGTATATTTATCAAGGGAACAGTGATGCCCAACATAATGGCAGCAAGGAGAGGTTGGCAACCTGCTGCTGTTTACATGTAGAAGTATCAGCCATGATCATAACTTTATAAATGTGTGTTCACTTCTGGCGTAAAATACAAATACTAACTACTACACATATCTATGAAATAAGCTTGCACTCGTTCCTTTTCTGTTGGAGAATTATCTCCCACTGAATTTGCTTTCCTTCATATAATTTGTTAAAAACATGCCAGTCAAGTGAGGAAGCTGGGCCATGTACAAATGAGAAAGGCTGTGAGGGTATTTTGCCCCCTCTTTGCAAGACTATGACCACCACCTGATTTTATTGTTTGGCAAGCGAGAAAACAAAATCAGCACACGAGTGGTGTTGTATGAAAGGGTTTGCGCGGGTGGGGTATGCTTTCTACAATGTTTGGCCAAGAACTTGAAATTACGAGCCATGTCATTGTACTCTCAGGGAGAAAATACCCCACAAAACTCGCATGAAAGGCAAAATCCGCACATGAGCCTGTGATAGTCCCGAGAGAAATGAGGTGCCACTTGTAGTCAACTAGCTTCCCACGGAATGCAGTCATTGCCAGGGTGGTATCGTAGTCTGAGGTGTTTCTTTGTCTGATCTAACTTAGCGAGACTAAAGGTCTAACAGTTTGACTTGAGGCATTCACCCTGTATTTCCTTTTATTCCAAAAATATATATATATTTTTTGCTGATTATTATTTTCTTTCTGCACAGCTCGAGAGAAAAGGACAAAAAGAGTTCATTGGATCCTTTAAACGACATGAAAAAGTACCTTGAAATAAAGAAATCACTTAAGGGAGACAAGGATAGGATGCACAAAGAGAGAAAACACAAAGAAAGAGAAAAGGACTCTAAACGAAAGCAAAAGAAAACTATTGAAGAAATGAGGAAAGAGAGGTTGCGACGCGAGCAGGAGGAACATGAAAGAGAAAGGAAGTTGTTAGCGTCTGTTAGAGGAGACAAGAAAGCTGCCGCAGAAACTACAAATTACGATGCAACACACAGGTAAAGTACTTCAATGCTGAAGTAAAACTAAAGCTTACAAATCGGCTTCTCTCTTTTGACCTATGACAGTGGCACTCACAGTGGACACAAATGACAACAAACAAGCCAACATAAACTGAGTAAATACCATGCTACAATAATGATTTAGATTACGAAACAGAATTAAAGTGCCTATGAAATATAGAATGTTTTCATTCACGTGACTACCGGCCATTTTGGTTTTCTGAAACAAAAGAAATTATTTGCATAAAAATAGAGTTCAATTCCCAGAGGGTTTGTTTGGGACACCAACATGGCCGCCATTTCTTTGTTTTGGGACACCAACATGGCCGCCGTGACGTCATGTGAAAACAATTTATAAGGCTTAAAAAACAACTAATGTTTATAGTTCACACGCTGGTTTTCGTTCTTCCCAACTATCTGAACAACTTGAGGAGGGTGTTTGTCAACCAAATGCAGGGACACCAACTTTTTGGAGTTAAAGGTAACATAGTGGAGCGCTGTTGCATAAAAAAGTTGAAAACGCGCGAGAGCTGAGCTGAAACGTGACAAACAGCATTCATACCAATAGGAGAGTATTTCCGTTTTCTGTTACTGTCTGTTTTTTGCAGATATAACTCTCAATACAACCCAGAGTTTGCCAGGAAACCGAAGAGTGACAGCCGTTACAGACCGTATTAGATTCAAGGTATTGTACGATGTCGTTTGGCTAACTGATTGCACCTTGAAATCTCACTGGCAAAAGGGAGCCGATTGGTTAAAGAGACCCTGCCATAGACGGAGAACATAAGGAACGAACATCTGTCGTTCGACAGTCGACATGCGCCCAGACCTATGATGGTATCCAGCTAAGCGAATACGCCAAAGGATGCAAAGGGTTTTGGCTGAAAGTAGATTCTGTGTACTTCCCACTGTCCCGCGTGTGTCTTTGAAGAATCTTACAAAGATGAGACCCTAAAATCACTCTCAAGTCTAACCATTCTGGCCGCGAGTCTCACGAACAGAGTAACAAAAGGTAAAGGCAAAGAAAGGAGAGGAGAGGGGAAAACCGGAGTACCCGGAGAAAAACCTCTCGGAGCAGAGTAGAGAACCAACAAACTCAGTCCACTTATGACGCCGAGTCCGGGAATCGAACCCGGGACACATTGGTGGAAGGCGAGCGCTCTCACCACTGCGCCAACCCTGCTCCCCAATTGACAATTGACAAAGTGAATCAAAAACACACTAATTTCAACCAATTTCACTCAACGTCATTCAGCTCCACGTTATAGTATCGTAATTTCGCTTTTTAAGGCCCATACACCTTAATAACCAACTACATGAGAAAGCCGAGATAAACCACGTCAAACAGAGTAAACACCTTCATGAACCCGCTTTTAGACGTGGTAAGTTTGGCGCAAGTTAGGCGCGACCTCTTAAGGCCCGGCTTAACAGCTTGTCCACTGAACAAGCAATGTGTACTTGAATTAACTGACAAACTGAAAGATATGTGACAAAAAATGAGGAAATTACTTGTGGCTTTTTTCTGGACGTTGCAAAAGCCTTTGATACAGTCAATCCCGGAATTATACTTTCAAACCTATATGCTAATGGTGTCAGAGGAAGTCCTCTTAAATGGTTTGAATCGTAACCGATTTGTGCGAAAAGGCGACGTTGAATCCAGAAAACTAATCAAAACATGTGGTGTTCCCCACGATGAAATAAACTAACTGGAATTCTAAAACTGGATAATATTTTTAAGTGAAAAGTTGCCACGTTTACTCATAAAATTCTTAACAATAAAGAAAGCATTCCAATAATATTCTCTGATTTCCTTCTCCCTGCAGCGAATATACACCCTCATAATAGAATACTTGTTATGCCACGGATAAGAATTTGTATACCGTAAACTGCCGCTTATAAGCCCTCCCGTTTATAGGCACATCTACCTGTAAACAAAAAATACACTGGCATCCGATTATAAGCCTCCCCAGGACGTAAGCCCCCTCTAGTAGCTGTTTAGTGTTTTTTTTTTTTTTATCGAAATGAAGTTGATTTAAAACTAGTACATGAAAAACATCCATCAACACTACTGTCACTCGTTTCGTAACGTTTTTTTTTTTATTATTATTCTGGTTATAAGCTGCCCCCGGATATAAGCCTCTCCGTTTATAGGCCCTCCTAACACCCCTTACCAAATTGTATAAGCCCACTGGGGCTTATAAGCGGAAGTTTACGGTACACGATTCAAATAAGGACTGATTTTGGAAAATGTATCTTTGATAATAAAACATACAGTTCAAGTTTAGCAAGCGGAAGTTTCAGGCCAGTTGCATAATATGTACTAGCACACGGTTAAGACTCAGCAAGGTAAACTTACCTCTAATACAGTTCGGGTTTCTGACCTTAAAAGTACTTGTTTAAATTCTCCACGAAGACTTCGAGGATCAATTTTTGCCGCGGTAAGGCGAGAAATATGAAAACTTTTGTTCAGTACTGAGTGTTTTGTCAATGCAAATTCGGGCGTAATAATAACGGAGTTTCCCAGTCCTAGATTGATTAGTCCGCCTATAAACCAGTTCTTCCACCAAAAAAATAAACACGTTATTTGCCGGCCTAGGTCGGTCCGTATTGGGAATAACTGTGCCCTCGGTCTCGAGTATGGCCCTCGGTCGCTCGAGACCGAGGGCACAGTTTTTGCCAATACGGACCTCCCGGCAATCAAGTAACATATGTCTCTTGGTCTCACCTTAGTTATCTAAACATGACAGTGACCAACACGAATGCGTTCGCTAGTTTGGTCACTGTGCATATAACAAAAGACCTGTTTTATCGTACTTATTCTTTTCCTATGTATGTATATTTTTTCGGAAACTTGAACTAAACGTTTTAACAGTGTTATATAACTTTAATTGTTGGTTCAACAAAGTATGAACGTTTAGCGCCCCATGTTTGACCAACATTTTTTGTTGAATGAATATTTTGCTGTCGATCAAACATTTTGGTCGACTTTAAACCATGTTAAACAACGTTTAGCCGCGCGTCTAACATTGTCATGTATGACAATGTTAAATCGTTTAGCCAGGGCTTTACATGCAACAAGACTCTTTACAACTAAGCCACATGTGTCATGGAGCTCCAGAGCAGACGTATTTTACAGTCGATAGAATTTGCTTTTCCAGTTAGGTTGTAAAGACGCTGTGTTCAGGTTACCCGGTCTTTATGGTGAAAGAGTGCGTCTATGCTCACTCTGTGCCTCAGGAACAGTACCGCTGAACAAGACCTTCCCCAACCTTCTCTACGCCCTGACCAACCCTCAAATGAGGTTTATTTCCACTCACACCCGTAAAGCCCGCGTTTGTTATAATCAATAATTATGACACTAGGTTGTCCAGAAGAATGTCTTAGGGCCTGTTTACATGGAGGGAGGGTGCCCCGGCTAACCGAGTTACCCGGCTAGGAGGGTTGAAACATAGCTCGCCTTCACATGCAACTCACCTAAGCGGGATAGTCAGTGGGCTATTTTTAGATCGGCCGTGAAAACAGCAAACAAGATGGCGGGCAAAGGAAACCGGTTTAAACGGTAAGTTCAAGTTTTTCATCGCTCGTTCCGTTAGCGGCCGCTTTTTAGTGTGTAGGGTCGCTATTTTGGACTCTGGTAATTGATCTTTGTCACCAGGGGCAGTTAACTTTAAAAGCAGACCTGGAATATATCGCTGCTTTCACGGTCTTCTCACCTCGGCTAGCCGGGATAACCCGGCACGAACCGTTTACTTGTCAAAAAGCCAGCCCGCCTAGAAGGGTGCCCCGGGCAAGTAGACGGCAGGGTGCCCCGGGAAGGCAGGCTACCCTGTCTAGCATGTAAACGCTTCAATGCGTTTTCTGAAGAAACGTATGAAAAGTTGGCCCTCCCCGGAGTAGCTCGGTTAGCCGGGGCACCCTCCTTCCATGTAAACAGGCCCTTACGCTCTCCCAGATAGATAAGATAGATAGATAGATAATTTATTTAATGTCAAATACACAGGGAGTGGTTACCCAGTCTCCCGAGCCGGAGGCTCATGTTTAAAGTGATTGACAATTAAAAAACTATGAATTAAGAAGGCTAAACATCTAAAATAGGTTGCCGCATCAAACATCAGAACCAATTGTAGAATTTTTAATGTTCTATTTCAGGGCGCTAAACTTTGGATTAAAAAGTTGTAACATTAGGGTATCGTGTCTTAAGCAATTGAAGAAAAACCTTTGTTTAAAATTATCAATAAAAGTGCTCTTCTTTTCCAGCCTTTTGTTGCTAAATCTGTTAGTAATTTACGCACGACGAGTACGGTATAACAACAGAAACAATAGAAGGTAGGTTGGAGAGTGGAAAAATCAGAGGATTTTCGAACCAAACCTCTTATCTGCCATCAGCATAAACAGCTTTACTTTAATTCGTTCAAGTTCAATCATTCATTTAACTTCCAGTAATAGATGCAATATTAAGAAAACAGCAGAGTGTAATTCAATTTTTTAACTGGCGTGTTTGAAGCACGCAACACCCAAGAACAGGATCACAAATAGTTTGGACAGAAGGAAGAGGTATTTTTCTAGTTAAGCCTTTCCATCAGCTGGTTAGAAAATAGTTCGAGAAAGAACAAACGAGTGTGGTGTGTGGAGTCAGCCCTTGCTGGTAAACAAACATGCTCTATCGTCAGCGCTCTCCATCATCAGAAAACAAAGAAACGTAGAAACGAAAAGAAAACTTGCCACGAAACAAAGTTCTGTCAAAAAAAGAGAGTTTTCCTATGGAAAAGATTTTTCACGAAGAAAAACAATTTGACATAAAAACTAACAAGCCAACTGGGATAAAAAATGACCAGTTCCCAGTTGGCTTATTAGCTCAGTTGCTAGAGCACTGCACCGGTATCGCAGGACCTCGCAGAGGCCGTGGGTTCGACTCCCGTACAAACCTGAATTTTTTTCATGCTGTATTTTCAATGCTTATAAGTAGTGTTCATAACTGCAATGATCACTCATGGTTTCATCTTCATTTGTATTTGCATTTGTAGTTTATTTTTTCTCCATTTAGCATTTATTACATAGCTATTAATTACAGAGAATAAGTAATACTAAATAGGAGAGGGGCACATCTAGGTAGACTAATATTGTGCCCCTTAGTAAACGTTTATTATAACAGCAAAAAAACTAAATACATTCTTTAATCTTTGATTTTAATATATTTTTAAATGAAATGGAAAAAGGTGTATCATTGGTGAAAGAAAGTTGTCATTCACATCTTAAGGATCGAATTGCTGCTAGCGCTTGTGTGGATATTTTTGCAGATTGTCTTCACATTGTGCATACGAAGCGACTAAAATGAAACAAATGAATTGGACCTCACACAGGTCACCTAAACTCACGAGAGTGTGTCTTAAGGTCGAGTAAATTACAGTTAGTCCAGACTCGGTTACACAAGCCTTGACCAAAATAGATACCGTCGATTTCGACGAAACCACATGAAAACAACAACACAAAAGATGGAAGACAGCACTAGACATGCAAATAAATATGGTGAGCTGTGTGTCCTGTGAAGAGTGCGGGCCAAGACTGAAAAAATAAACAGAATCGGAGAAAAACGACGTTAGAAACAGCAAATGGGTTTTCCTTGACTGATAAATATATTCATCCTCGTGATTCTGCGGAACTCTCTAAATCTCCTTTCCCAACTGACAAGACATTCAATTAAGACGACCCCAAGAAAAGATTTATTCAAGGTAAACTTTTTCATACAAATTGGGGCAAACCTGACTCAGTCTTCGTTTGCGACATTTCGCTGCGAGCAAGTGTAAAATCCAAGAAATAATACGCCGTTAAAACTGGTCATGTTATTTTATTCCCAACCCCAATAGTAAGTACCAAGTCATAAATGTATCAACGCCTTTCCAATAATAGGACAAAACAACCTAATGACGTAACCAAAAGAATGCTTGTTTGTAAAGTGTTGATGAGGACAATCAAAAGGAGACACTATTGAGTGATTTGGACAGACATTTGAAGTCGTTACTAAGACACTCTACAATTGTCACTCAATCAAGTTGGAGTCTTGTTCTCTGTACGTGTTTTCAGAAATTGAACAAAAATCTCTCTGTAATAATTTCCAGTGAAAAAGGAACAATTCAGCAATGATCTGCATGGTAGACTGGCATTTATTGGATCATTTAGTTCGGATATTATTGAACTCGCATGAGATCTACATTGCCGCGGGAATATTGGTGAAGTATGTGTTTACTTTGTTGTGTTGCCGTGTCTTTTTGCGAGGTTTTGTTTCCAGAGGCTAGAGAGTAGAGTCTACTGGGTACAAGAAGTCTTATAGTTGATTAAATTACTTGCGTGAAAGAAACAAACCACTGAAGTGATCAGTTGGTGTGCAGCATACCGGATTTGTTAGGATCCACAACTGAGGAGCCAATCCCACTGATACTTCGTACTCTGTGATTATACTGAAATAAGCACGTTAACATTAACATTACTTAAACAATAAGATTTTAACATTAATATATTGTTTTACTTTACAATGACACACCTGAAAATCATCTGGTTATAAGCCTGGACTTACACTCCAAGAAAGCTTTGGTTATTCAAAGGGGATGTGTCATCGGTATAAAATCAAAACCAAGAACATCTACGCAATGGTCTCACAACTCCAAGAGAAATACACCAGTTGAGTAAATTTATAAAAGGAGATCAAAACATGATCCGTTTATGACTGGCTTGGAGAATAGAAAAACAGCCGCCCCCCTTTCTCAAGTTCCAATCGGATCCTGACCCTCCGTTCTCAAGGACACTTAATTAGGAAAGTAGTATTATAAACAAAACCAAGCCGTTGTTTTGGGTTTCCATTAGTACAAACATCTCCTGTGGCTTGTTAAATATATACTAAAAACTGGCGACACAGCTTCTTTAAGTAACCCCAACTAAGAATCCGTATTACACAAAGGAGGGTGCAACTACAGAAGCAATTATGAGCTTGTTCGATAGAGTTTATCTTCGTAGCATAGCACGTCGATATCAATAAACATGCACTGGAGAAAGTTACAGTGAAATCAATTTGAGTGGTTCAGTTGGAATGTTCACCTGATCTGTGACGTAAATAATCTTTGTCCTTGGGTCAAAGGTCAGGCCTGTTGGGTGAAAAAACTTGGCTTGTCTACCGACTCCGTCGAGGTAGCCTTCAGAACCACCGGCCAGCGTACTCACTTTACCTATTGAATATATTCATGGTTATCTGAACAACAGCAAAATCTATTTACAGTGGAACGACAGAAGGAAAGGAGTGGGTAGAAATTCAGTTTCACATACCTTGCGGATTAACAATCCTTATTGCATTGCTGTCCTGTAGAAAAAAAATAACGAAACAACACCTTAGCTGTGTCATCTTGTGACTAAGAAGGTAAAAGAGCCAGAGTGAAATGAGATAACCATCTCGAAGTTGGTCGGTTTCTTATTTAGTTGTTTCTTTCGCCAAAAATCAGGTGAATGCACCTAACCTTGACATTTTGTCATGGAGGACGTAATTTCGTTAATGGATTGGTTCGCTAGGACTGGCACGGGGAAATCCATGGGACAGGAGTACAGAAATACGGGAATAGGCAGTTAGGCCAGTACTGGAATAGCGAGTACCTCACAATACTTCTTCTATCAATGAACACCCACGGACCAGAATTTTGTACCGGTGCAGTTTGGACCGGTCCATGTTTTGTTTAGTTAAACTTAGTAAGTGCCATTTGAGATCCACCGACTGAAAAGTAAATTCTGTGCATCTATTTGTATTGAAGAAATGTCACCTAGGAAGCGATGGTTTAAACTTTCTAGTAGATATTTAACAATTATTCACCGAAGTGGAGGTGAATATCCACCACTTTCACCAACACTGAGGTGAATAATTGTTTTTGTATATACCACACAAGTTGAATAATTAGCGGACCAAAACATTACTTTATGTGTGACAATATACCGAAAAGCGGTCGGAAATTGTAAAATCTCGCGCGCCGACTGCTCGGAGGTGAATAGTACTTGCTAATCACCTCCGAGTTAACCAATCAGAGCGCGCGAAAAGCACTATTCACTTGTGTGGTATATACTAATACCAATTATCGAGTGGTTTGACAAATGATACGACAGAATAATAGTGATGGTGAACGTTATGCTTGAAATCAACTCACAAATTCTACAACATAAAGCACGTTATGATCTGTGTCAAAGGCAATTCCTTCAGGATAATTAAATCGTGCTTCTGTTCCCAGGCCGTCCTTAAATCCTTGTCTTCCATTACCCGCTAGTGTCCTCACTCGACCTGGAAAAAGAAAGAAAGAAGAATCGAAAGTTAACTTTACACGTCTAACAGTAAGGCTCGATTTCCAGTCGTTTCCGGAAAGACTCGGTGGAAATTAAACCTTGCAAACTCTCGACCATGAACAACTCGTAGAGGTACGGCTAAACTAGGAATCGTCGTGAAAAAAGCAAGCGGTCCGAAAAGGGTTCATAAACAACTACGTAAACTATTGCAAAAAGTTTGCCTTGGAAACACTTCTTTTCGGTTTATCTACAACTTGGCAACTATCTGCACTCCATTTCATTCTGTCGAAAATTTACCTTGTGCTGTTTCACAAGCATTACAGCAGGCCAACGAGAAAAAAGTAACTGAAACAAGTCACACGAATAAACAAAGAAATTATAACTACACATAATATTTACTATTAGTATATACCACACACAAGTGGAAGAGTGCTTTTCGCGCGCTCTGATTGGTTAACTCGGAGGTGATTAGCAAGTACTATTCACCTCCGAGCAGCCGGCGCGCGAGATTTTACATTTCCGACCGCTTTTCGGTATATTGTCACACATAAACTAATGTTTGGTCCGCTAACTATTCAACTTGTGTGGTATATACTAAAACAATTATTCAACTCAGTGTCGGTGAAAGTGGTAATTATTTAAGAAAAAACTATTAGTAAAAACAAACATCAATGTACCATTGCTCGTGTCGACTGTCCGTATTGCATGATTATACTGGGGAAAAACAGCAAATATCAAATATCAACAAATGTTTTCCGAGAAATCTACAAACACTTGATAGCAAAACATAATTAATAATGGTAATAGGACCAAGTGGAGTCCAATTCGGTCTGTACTCATACGAGTGATTTACAAAATCGGACGACCGCGAAGCGGGAGTCTGGTTTGTTAATCACGCGTATGAATACAGACAGAATTGGACGACACGAAGTTCTGTTACCAATTAATTAAAACTATGACAACATTTGAGAAACGAACTAGCCATCGGTTGAGCGTTAAACGGTTACACATAGTTATAAATTCTGAAAAACACAATAGTTTACTCAACAAAATGCACGACAACAGCGCGCAAAATGACGCGTACTGTCCAATTACACAGGCATGACGCGTAAACTGTCCTATTACACTGTCCAATAACAAGCATGACGCGTACACTGTCCTATAAGTGCTCAAATCGGGCTGCTGATAACCAATCGCGTTCGAGAATTTTGTTATAGTTTTGATTACACTCAGAATATGCACGTTATTGTAGCGAGGTAAGGTTGATTGCTCACGTGATCTGCTACGTATAATATCCCAGATTGCACATCAAGCGAGATTCCGGTTGGATGGTAAAATTTAGCATTTTTTCCAACACCATCAGCAAGCCCCTGACTACCCCCAACCAGTGTTGTTACTTCTCCTGTAAAACAAATAGAACCATAAATATAGGTACCATGTATGAACAGAGCAGTGTCTATAGCTGTGGACAGAACGAAGATACTACTACCTACTAAGTCGAGCCTACTCGCACACGTTTGATTACTTCCTTCCAATTGCCACGTTGCTCCGTTGTTACAAGTATAGTATCCTTTGACAGGCCAATTTCACGTTCTAGCTGATTTGTGAACGTGATGCTGGGCAATCCTTTGACCTCTTCCCATGGGTTGGGCCAACCTCATTTTTGTGCCTATAAAATGACCGCTGAACTGGAGTCTGCCCTCTTTCAAAGTCAAAGAGATTGGTGGAGATCATACGGTCAAACCAAGAAAGACTTGCTGCTCTGAGGAGTAGTAGACGAGCTGAACTGCACACCGGAAGTACTCAGAAGTTCCGGACGGACCTACTCACGATTGTGAAGTACACTGGCAGACATAGAGATTTCACTGTATAAAAGACACTACTAGTAGTTTCATGATTAATGTAACACGCCCGTCGAGTCACCCTTTTGCCATAAAATAGATCTGTAAGTAAAGTCTCAAATCCTTCTAGCCCAGCACAGATGCTCCACTAACTGGGGAGACTACATCAAATCAAATCTAAATAAAGTAGAATAAACTCAAATCAAATGTTGGAAAAACCAGAGAGAAACCACTCGGAGCAGAGTAAAGAACCAACAAACTGAGCCCACATATGACGCCGAGTCCGGGAATCGAACCAGGGACACATTGGTGGAAGGCGAGCGCTCTCACCACTGCGCCAACCCTGCTCCCCCAGTTCAACTAACTGTCAAGGCTTAAGAATTAGGGAACTTGCAGCCTCTACTGGCACCAATCAAAAGAGGAATTTTCAGGATTATGCACCGAGAATAATAAATCTAAACATGTCATTATTTACCTTTAGGTAGAGAGATGATCCTTATGGCATGGTTATCCTGTGTAATAAAACATTTTCAAACTGATAAACAAAACAGTTATCGCCGGTTCAATCTCAGGGTCGCTCAGCTTTTATGGACAACCCACGTGCGGCCATCCAGCTATTACATACACCTTACCCCATTACAGAAAACTCATTATTGCATAATTATATATATTTAGCCACGCCTAAAATTAAGCGGAGCTCCATAGTTTTTTTTATTGGAATTTACATAAGTCTGCATACAGCAATTCCTCAGTTTACTGGCGAATGGCAATATTTCATAAGGAATGCAGGGTTGGAGTGTGCCATTAGCATTGGTTCTCCTGTGGTAAAACATGGAAAACTATTAACGAACTGACATCACGCAAGTCCAATAAAACTGTAATAAACGAGATAGACTACAACGAACAAAAATCAAAAAACCAAGCTGATGTGGCAGAAATGTTAAACTCTTTTTTTACAGAAATTGGGCCTGACCTTAGCAGTCATGTAACGGAGGTTGATAATTCCTTCGAAGACTTTCTTAGTGAAACTGATGAAAAAACAACAACTGCACAAGTTTTTTCACTCCTATCAAAACTTTGCCAGTCAAAGGCAACTGGATTAGATAACAAGGATACTTCACAAATTAATGTGATCAAGTAAGCTGAAGCCACTCAAAAGGCACTAAGGCCACATGGTAGCGGGCATTACCCTTAAATCTACCAAAACAAAGATTGAGCCCAAGCATTAGCAGCCATGGACAGCTGTTTCGGCCTTGTTAGGCCTCATCAGCATGGCATAGCTAATACTCAGGCTCAAGTACCCACATATCAATAAAACAAGCAATGAAAACGTAAAGCTTGTGGGATGTGGCTGGAGTGACAAGGATACTTCACAAATTAATGTGATCAAGTAAGCTGAAGCCACTCAAAAGGCACTAAGGCCACATGGTAGCGGGCATTACCCCTTAAATCTACCAAAACAAAGATTGAGCCCAAGCATTAGCAGCCATGGACAGCTGTTTCGGCCTTGTTAGGCCTCATCAGCATGGCATAGCTAATACTCAGGCTCAAGTACCCACATATCAATAAAACAAGCAATGAAAACGTAAAGCTTGTGGGATGTGGCTGGAGTGACAAGGATACTTCACAAATTAATGTGATCAAGTAAGCATTAGCATGGCTGCTAATGCTTGGGCTCAATCTTTGTTTTGGTAGATTTAAGGGGTAATGCCCGCTACCATGTGGCCTTAGTGCCTTTTGAGTGGCTTCAGCTTACTTGATCACATTAATTTGTGAAGTATCCTTGTCACTCCAGCCACATCCCACAAGCTTTACGTTTTCATTGCTTGTTTTATTGATATGTGGGTACTTGAGCCTGAGTATTAGCTATGCCATGCTGATGAGGCCTAACAAGGCCGAAACAGCTGTCCATGGCTGCTAATGCTTGGGCTCAATCTTTGTTTTGGTAGATTTAAGGGGTAATGCCCGCTACCATGTGGCCTTAGTGCCTTTTGAGTGGCTTCAGCTTACTTGATCACATTAATTTGTGAAGTATCCTTGTCACTCCAGCCACATCCCACAAGCTTTACGTTTTCATTGCTTGGATTAGATAACATTTCGGCGAAATTATTGAGGCAATGCCCTGACTTACTCTCTGAATCTCTTACTGTAATATTCAATCAATCCTTGATAACTGGCATCTTCCCTGATGAATGGAAATCTGCTGGAGTCACTCCATTGTACAAAAACTCCGGGAAGCGTAATGAGCCGACAAATTATCGACCAATATCTGTAATCCCAGTAGTAGCCAAAGTTTTTGAGCGAATAATTTATGACCAGGTATATCACTATCTAAGTAAGAATAGTCTTCTGACACGACACCAATCCGGTTTCCGTTCTCTACATTCTACGGTGAAATGTGGCGTTCCCCAAGGAACAATCCTAGGACCACTACTTTTTCTATTATATATCAATGACTTACCAAATTGCTTACACTTTTCACAACCAAGAATGTACGCTGATGATACCAGCTTGACGTTTGCTAGTGCCGACGTCCATGATGTAAATGATTGTCTTAATTATGATCTAAACAAAGTGTACACTTGGTTATCAGTTAACAAGCTTACCTTGAACCTGACAAAAACCGAGTTTATGCTAATTGCATCCAGACAGAAGTTATCGAATCTTTCAGATTGTCCTTCTCTAACTATAAATAACATGACCGTGGAGCAGGTAGCATCAACTAAATCTCTCGGGCTCTGCATCGATCAAACTTTAAATTGGGAAAGTCATATAGAAAATATCTGCAAAAAGATTGCTTCTGCCATTGGTGCAATAAAGCGCATACGACATCAAATCCCTTTTAATATTGTAGTCAATGTTTATAATAGCCTCGTTCAGCCTCACTTCGATTATTGTAGTGAGGTGTGGGGAAACTGTAACAAAGGCCTTTCTGATAGACTTCAAAAGCTTCAAAATCGGGCAGCTCGCATTTTGATGAAAGCTTCTTATGACAGTAATTTGAATGAATTGTTCCGGGCACTACGGTGGCGAGAACTCTGGCATCAAAGATTAGAAAAGAAATCTATTATGTTGTACAAAATATTACATGACATGACGCCTGAATATTTAAGATCTAGTTTTGTTTTTCGCGATAGTGTGAATTCTTATCATTTGAGGAATACTGAAAACGCACTAGCTCTTCCAAAGCCCCGCACTGATTACCTAAAGAGAAGTCTTTCGTACAGTGGAGCTCAGTTGTGGAACAGTTTACCCCCGGAATTAAGACAAGCGACTTCCTTGAGAGATTTTAAAAATAAATTGAGTCGCCACAGTTTTAAGTAAGTTTTAAGTAAGATTTTAAACACGGCCTCCAAGAAAAGCAGCCTTTTGTTTTTTATTGTTTTTATTTTTTATTCTCTTGTGATTGTAATTAAGTAGATAGAGAGTTAGTTGATAATAATTAATTAATTAAGCTGATGGAAATACCGTGTATAAATAAAGTTATCTTATCTTATCTCTTATCTTATCTTGGTTCGGCCGAACGCAAATACGGTCACGTGACAACCAAACTTTGTGCAACATGACATTTATTAATTGTTCTTATCCATGGGGCTTCGCGCGCGTCCGCTATAAATACTATCTTACTCACACCCTACCATTACGGACACCCTATTATTTTAAAATGATAGCCCAATCTTCCTCGCCAATCCTGCTAATGGGAACAACCCAATAACACGACCAAGAGTTGAAGTCCATCGAAAGTTTAAAAGAAAACTAGGTAGAAGTCGCTATGACAGAATTATGGAAAAAACTTTTAAAAGTTAAAGTAGATCTACAAATGATTTCTGTTTTTTTAGCATTTGCATTGTTTATCAGCTATCGTTAACGCAAGTCAACTGACCGTGTCACTAACAAAGAGCCTCCTTTCCATGACGTCCATTTCAAGCTGTTGGGGATTGGCCATCATGGCTTTAGTGCCTACGTCATCAAGGAATCCAGACTCTCCATTACCAGCAAACGAAGTTACTTCAGCTGAAAGAACAAGTGACCATTGACTGATTGATCTTCAGTGGCACCACAGAACGGCAACGATTGTAAAAGAATGAATGAATAAGTTTATTTACCCTCGGAGCAGACAAGGGCTGCTTAGGCCCTTAGCTAAAGATAACAGCTAATTCACCGAGAAAAAAAAACAAAAGCTTAAGTGGAACTAATTATAATGCTAACAGATTACACTAAAAGGAGATGTTATGGGACTTCTTTATGGACAAGAACTCGGTTTGGATTTCATTGAATCCGACTACAGTATGCGTCACTGAGATAAGACAGGGGAGAGCATTGTCTATGGAAAGCCGATTAGAGGGCAAATGAATAAACCTCGCGCCAAGGAGATTACTTCTTGTGGACTGTTCTGTCATCTGATCGGTTTGGGGAGGGGGCAGAGGGGGTTGATATCAGCAATTCAATGAATGTGGCAGTGATAAAATAACTGACATACGACTATTCAATTTCGTAGTTTCCAGCTGTTTCCACTCAAAGCGTCGCTCTTTCCTGGTGCGATGCAAGGTAGATTTCATGAGAACCTTTCCAGTTGTCAGTATATATGATTGTGGGTTAAAGGGGGGGGGGGGTGGTGTGCTAAACTGACCTGTTCTGAGATTAACATTCCTTATTCGGTCATTTGCCTGTAAAAAAAAGTGAACAAAAGAAACTGGTAAGCCCGAACTAAGTGAGGAGCTCGGGTGTAACTTCCGAAATAATTTGTGTGCACCCTTGACTCCTTTGTTACTCCTTTAGTTATAATCTCGCACTCTCGTTTTCGCATCAATCTAATGTGCTCCCACTGACTCTCACGCTCTGTCGCTGGGGTAGTCGGCTGCACTGTCTCCAACTCTCATCAACTCCTCTTTTCGTTCGGTTAATACTGAAGGCCATGTGACCTGCCAGCATATGCTGAAGTCATAACAGATCTCAGCCAAATGAACCAGCTATGAAACATGGTGAATGACAAAGAGTGATGGGAATAGAATGGGTCTTAGTACACAAACGTCTTACATGTGTGCTAATGGCCAATAGGAATTTCAAGCAAAAATATAGATTGACAAACCAAGTCAAGGAATTGAGTAAACATATCCCAGGAGATGTAAGAAGTAACCAAGAGGGATAGGAAATGTAGAAAGAGCAAGAACAGCGTTGGCAAGAAAAATAGATGTTGATGCATTGGCAGAGAGGCGAACGGAAGAGTGCGTCTCTATCCGTAGCAAAGAATAAGGGATAAATTCGAGCAACTTCAGGCCTTCATGACTGGTTGCTTCAGTACAACCCCTTAATTAAGATGCCGGAAAATGATAGCCGAGTCTTTTCGATAACTATAAAACCATTACATTCACGACAACATGAATTAAACTCACACTGTCTGCCACATATAACACTCTTTCCTTCGGATCGATGGCCATTCCTGTGAGAAAATTATTTCGGGAGACTCATTAAAAAGCTTACTTTAAAAGCGTGATTTAAACTAATTGGTTGACTCAAATTTCGGTGGCCGCTGTCCACCTTTTTCGGAGTGGATTAAAAGTTCTTTTAATATAATAGAAAATCCATACATTCAAAAATCTTGTTCGTTTGTTGTTGTTTTTGTACCACCAGATCCCAAGAACTTTAATGAAAGAAAAGCACTGGGTAGCAGATGTTTATTTCATAGCGTTTTTACCAGCCGTGTGATGGAACTGTGCCTTTTCTCCTGTTCCGTCTTTATAACCTTGCCAGCCTCCAGCCACAGTCGTCACGCGGCCTGCAAAACGGAAAATAAACCAACGGATGAGAAGGAATAAGTGATCAGTTAAACCAGTCATAGTGCAAATAGCATTTGCAAGGTAAAATTGTTTCCATTCTTGTTTTGATTGACTGCTCTCATTTAATGGTAATAGATTTGTATACCGAACAGCCCTTGACACCTTCAGTCCTTGACAGGCGGAGAAGTCTTAACCAGCAGTGCCAACTCCGCCGATGAAGCTCGTTTGGATGTCAGTGCGCGTGGTTTTTGGCAAAGGTCTAACCGTTCGCAAAGGCAGCAGTTTCTCCTCAATCATTTAAAGATCCTGCATGAGTGTTGGTCCACTGGGCTTCAGCGGATGAATGACTAAACTTCTTAATAATGTACTCACGTGTGTCGATGTCAATTTTTCTTATGCGGTCATTACTGTGTACTGTGTCGGGGCAGCCCTGAGAAAGCAATAGTAAAAAGATATAGTAAAATTTTATAAGCAATTTACATGTCAAAGGAATAGAAAACCAGCCCGAGGCCGGAACTATTGAGGTCCTTTTTGAAAACCATATCTTTTATGAACAAGTTTCCTCAATAAAGATTATTATTATTATTAACTATTAACCCTTTAATCCCCAATAGTGCCATATGGCACAAGATGCAATTACATGCTCAATATTCAGTCAATTTGCATGAAATTTGCACAACTAAAAGATCTTGGAAAGATCTCAACAATGAAGGGATAATATCATGCCCCCTCCTATACAAGACTTGATTTACCACCCCTGCAACTTTTGGAACTTTTTGTCTGTGTACTTTTTCGACCAAGTTAATATCTGACAACAAGCAATGCATTGAGAGCTGCAAATTAAGCTATAGTTTAGGGGTATACCCAATGTGTACAAGGAACAGGAAAATTTTTAACATTTTTATTTTTTCATTTTGGGAACTTGTCAATCCAATCTGTGGCATCCTCCATTTCTTTTAGTGTGATTTATAGCATACCCCAGAAAATACCTTTCAAATGGTATATCACATGTGGTCTCCTGGTTCATAGTTTAGAAAAACTTGGCATTTCCCTTGGGGCTTAAAAAACCAGTAGTATATCGAATGTGGATCACATATTTTTACCCCGTGTAAACGATCGAGGCATGTCAAGCGGGTTTTTCCTCAACAAGTGTAATCCGGATCTTTCTCCTCGTGGTCTAAGAAAAGTCTGTAAAAAGACTCTGTTTGTGTGACAGGCGTGCTCGCAGAACAACTGGTCCGACCAGATTTTTCTACGTTAAATTGTCTGAAATTTGCTCGAGGTCATACCATCGTAGCAGCACATTTAAAAGCAAACCTCAAGTTAATAGTCCTCATCCTAAAACAAAAGTGGCCATTACAACGAAATCCATTCCTTTCACTTTTAAACACAGAGAATCTTTTGTTCATACCTCTATTTTTCATAGGCCTATATGAAAAAAAGGTCCAGAACTTAAAGTCTATGTTGTTCAACTGAAGACATTTTAAGACCGGACTTACACAGTCAGCCACGTACAGGGCATTTTCCGCCGGATCAAACTCAATACCCCAGGGGTAATTAAACCTGGCATCTGTCCCTATTCCGTCCATCCTGGGTGCTGAGTCATCCACGCAGTCTGTTTTTGCGCCTTCATGCGCCTTTCCTCCACCAGCCACTGTGCTCACTACACCTGAGGGAGGGGAGGGAAAACACAATCATCTTTTCGTCCTTGCCACACAATTCATGGTTGACTGCACTCGAGGAGGAACACCAGGAAACAGAAAATATTAATGCAAAAGTCAGTCGCCACTGTTTATTAACATTAAAAATGTCTGTTCCGTCATCATGATTCATCGAAAGGTTTCTTACAGACTTGACACGTTACAATAGAAAAGAAATCGGAAGTAATTTTTTTGGAGCTCTTACGACTGGAGAATCTTATGACGACATCATTTGCTGCCGGTTCCTTCCTGCTTGGTGATTTACACAGTCCCCCCGTATTGATAGCAGTGCAACACAGCTTTCCGGTTCGTTTCCTACCTTTTTTGAGTCTAGCAGAGTTTACAATACCCGTGTAACCGAAGCTTGCAAAAATACAGCAAATGCTTAACCTTATCAGGTAAAACGTCAGGGATGAAAATTTTGATCCCAACTGGGATCCCGCATCAAATGCGAGATTCCAGCATCCCACCCGGGATTTTAGGTAGGATTTCTGCGTCCTGCCTGGGATCTTAGCGGGATATCCCACCCGAGAGTCTAGGTGGGCATTGTGCATCCCCCGCCTCATAATTTTACCTGGGTATATATATATATATATATATATATATAATGTGAAGGATTCCGATCACTTGAGAGTAATGTAACATTGGACAAACCACGCAATCAACTGACATTGCTCACTGCATATTTAGTTATGTTCAAATGCGTTCCTAGCCACACAAAAAAACCAGCTTTCGACGCCGTATTTAACCGACTTATTTTTTTGTGTAGAGTAAGGAGGGGAGGGGGGGGGGGTTAGGTTGGCCAACTCTTGCCACCACGCACTTTCCCCAAACGTTTAAATATTATGAACTACATTTTTAGCTGATTCATTGTGTCATAGCGCAATGAATGAGTATCGTGGGCATCAAATGTGGAATGGAATGTGTAGACAAAATATGTAGTAGACGCGTACACGGAAATGAACGAGGGATCCGAACTAGGCTGCGGCCAGAAGTAATTTTGCACGCTTACCCTCCCCGTTGGTAAATTGAAAATTAACTTTGACAAAGCTGAATTACACATGTGCAAGAATACAAATGTTTCTCCAGTCTTACAAATAAACAAAGGACATCAAATCGCAAATTCAGCAGTTCTAAAGTGTGTAACGTGGATCAAAAACCCGAAATCTTCACAAATACAAAGTATAGCTGAAAAAGAGGAGTTATAAGCAATGTAAGTAAGATTCAAGAAACAGATTGAAATTGTTCATTGTTCTTATTGTTTTGACATCTCGTAATACTCTGGTGTATAAGATTTCTCCTTCGACCTTATAAGTAGAGAATTGTTTGATTTAGAAAGATATGCATTTATATGGAAACTAAAACTGGTATATTGTATGGCTGAACCTCTCACAAAGATGAACTTTGAATATGCTTGTAAACGCTGCTATCTTATTGTACGCATTTTCAATAAAAATTTTTGTAAATTTGCGAGTAGTCCGCAACATTATACTTTACCAGCATCTTGATATGCAAATAACGAAACGTGACCCGTTCATCAAAAAGGTGCCATTCTTTATCTTTTTTTAGATAAACTACATCAACTACATGTGTTGTGCTAAAGAATTCTATAATAATATACAAGGTTCAATACGCCATGCAAACTCTTCATATATTTTAACGAGAAATTTACTGCCATTTTGAATTTTACTATTTCTAAACTGCGATGAAAATATTTCACGTGACCTTTCTATCCTTATCATAGCGTGAGACCTCCAATGAGTCTCCAATTGATAAGTTTTCTCAACAGAGAATCTGTTATTACCCGGGCTGCGCGCGTCTCGCGCGGCGCCCGGGTCTTAAACTACAGACGGTTCTTCTTTTTCGTCGTCGAGTATCATCCACAAATGGCACTTCCGGCGTTTCTGCGCAAGCGCTAACTATTTTTAACAACAGTGATGCGTGTTGTCACGTATCGGAAAATGTCGATTCATTGGCTTTTGAAGTCTGAACAAACAATATGTTAAGAGAAGTGTCTATGCGAATGTTTGGAAGTTCAACGGCGAGAAGAAAGTTTTTAACATGAGCAAGGTTAACGGCAGATGGACTGCCGTGTTTCCCCGTGTCTGCTTCAGTAGACAGCGAGTAGTCTCTAATTTTGGCGACAGACTTCCCTCTATTCTTTTGTTTAGCACTAAGTTAGGGATACAATACTGTTTTTTGCAAGCCCGGGTTTAGGCTAATTGTAGCCTCTTGTTATTACTTGAACTCGCATTTAGACGCGGCGCCCGGGTCTTAAACTACCGACGGTTCTTCTTTTTCGTCGTCGAGTATCATCCACAAATGGCACTTCCGGCGTTTCTGCGCAAGCGCTAACTATTTTTAACAACAGTGATGCGTGTTGTCAAGTATGGGAAAATGTCGATTCATTGGCTTTTGAAGTCTGAACAAACAATATGTTAAGAGAAGTGTCTATGCGAATGTTTGGAAGTTCAACGGCGAAAAGAAAGTTTTTAACATGAGTAAACTTAACGGCAGATGGACTGCCGTGTTTCCCCGTGTCTGCTTCAGTAGACAGCGAGTAGTCTCTAATTTTGGCGACAGACTTCCCTCTATTCTTTTGTTTAGCACTAAGTTAGGGATACAATACTGTTTTTTGCAAGCCCGGGTTTAGGCTAATTGTAGCCTCTTGTTATTACTTGAACTCGCATTTACTACAAAACAAGAGGCTACAATTAGCCTAAACTCGGGCTTGCAAAAAACAGTATTGTATCCCTAACTGGAAGTCTGTCTTTCTTACATCGGACGCATTAGTAACCGCCGACCGGTTAGCTCAGTGGTAGAGCACCGGACTACCGTGCGGGAGGTCGTGGGTTCGAACCCCGGCCGGACCAACACTCAGGTCTTTAAATAATTGAGGAGAAAGTGCTGCCTTTGTAATGACATCTACAAACGGTTAGACTTTCTAGTCTTCTCGGATAAGGACGATAAACCGTAGGCCCCGTCTCACAACTCTTCATAATTCTCTGATTCTGTGGGACGTAAAAGAACCACTAGGGACGCAACAAAACTCTGGCAGTGACCACCCCTAGTGTCTGTCTTAATTTGATATTGACATTACGGGGCACTCATAACTCATCTTCATTAATTGTAAACTGCGTTATAAGCAGTCTGGCAAAGTCCCCAGGCCAGTGTTGTAATGCGCATTTGAATATTGCATAGAAAATGCGCAATATAAATGTGATATATTATTATTATTATTATTGTGTTTAGCTTGTGTTGGAGTCTATTTCTTTAGACCCCTATCAACATATATTCCTCTAGAATACAGCTCAACCATTGAGAACAATAATTATAACACTTGTAAAAAATATTTCTAAAAGAACAAGAAAAAGAGAAACAGAAAAAATAAAGCCCGTGATATATACCACTAAAAGACATCGAATCCGGTTTAGCTGCGTCACAGGCAGGAACAATGACCTTTAGGCCACAGAGGTTTATCATTATGCAAGGTGATAAAAATAGTGTATTGATTCCAAAAAAAAACTAAGCACACTTGTTTTCGCTTCGATGGATAATTGTTTGAGAAAGGAAACGCTTATCGAACGATTAGGATTTTTTCGCATAAATGTGAATGGAGTCTCGGTGAAATGTGAGTAGAAAATTAATTAGCAGAGTGAAACTGTTTACAAATACGTCAACCAGGGTCATTTGAAACACAAGAAAGGAACGTTTCTGGACATTTTCAAGCCGCTAGTACATTTGTAAAAACTAATCGCTTATCATTCAAAAATTAAAGTCCAGAAATTGAGATATTGTGGGAAAATAGTAAATAAACTACCTGTCAAAGTCTCAGGGGTGTGTGATATCCCGTACTTGAGTTATTCAACAAAATGTACATCTCAATGGAGCGGATACGGGGAACACGGCAGTCCATCTGGAGTTAAATTTTGATCATGTTAAAAGCTTTCTTCTCGCTGTTGAACTTGCAAACATTCGTATAGACACTTCTCTTAACATATTAGTTGTTCAGACTTCAAAGACACAAGGTGAATCGACGTTTTCCGATACGTGACAACAAGTATCATTCTTGCTGTTGATATGAGATTTATACTTCCGAATCACTCGGCCGTGAAAGGTCAAACTCCCTTTGTCTGTCAAAGTCTCAGGGGTGTGTGATATCCCGTACTTGAGTTATTCAACAAAATGTACATCTCAATGGAGCGGATACGGGGAACACGGCAGTCCATCTGGAGTTAAATTTTGATCATGTTAAAAGCTTTCTTCTCGCTGTTGAACTTGCAATCATTCGCATAGACACTTCTCTTAACATATTGTTTGTTCAGACTTCAAAAGACACAAGGTGAATCGACATTTTCCGATACGTGACAACAGGCATCACTCTGTTAAAAATAGTTAGCGCTTGCGTAGAAACGCCGGAAGTGCACTTTGTGGATGATACTCGACGACGAAAAAGAAGAACCGTCGGTAATCTTAGACCCGGGCGCCGCGCGAGACGCGCGGGCTGCCCGAGTAACTAGGTAGCCTTAGGGCTACATGTGTGGGATACCACAGTACTATATACATAAAAAACAACAACTGATCGAGTAGCTAAATGATTGGTTATCATGAATAAATAAGCCTGAAAAAATTGTCCATTCAAACGTATACAATAAACATGTAATTAATCCATATAATTGCTTCAGGGTAGTGATAGCAAGTCAAAACCAACGCCTTTTAAGGTCATTATTTGTTGAATCACTGAAAATCCGGCAGTAGAATCACTTTACCGCGAGGAAATCTAAACTTTCGTTCAAACCAGCGCAATTCAACCATGGCTCGAATGAAACATGAAACATCCTATCACTGGTCGCTTTCTCAACTTCCGCCGGCTCATTTATACGGCAGACAGTATACAGTAATTGCGAACAGTTACCACAACCAGTTGCCATTTTCATCCCGAGAATTACTTGTTTTTAATTTCGCTCACTTTGCCTTGCTTTTTGCTTTTGTTACCAAATACTTTAGAATTTTATCACAAAGCTCAGATAAACATGGATGTGCAAATTGCTGTTCGGCTTTCAACTAATAAGCTCAAAAACTACTTTCTTGCTCACCTTAGCGCTGTTAGTTAAATTGTTCATTACAATGAATGAGCTGGCTCCAAGAGCCCTTTTATTTATTACTCGGGCTGCCCGCGTCTCGCGCGGCGCCCGAGTCTAAGCTTACCGACGGTTCTTCTTTTTCGTCGTCGAGTATCATCCTCAAATCTCACTTCCGGCGTTTCTGCGCAAGCGCTAACTATTTTTTTAACAGAGTGATGCCTCAAATGAAGAATGATCCTCGCAGTTGTGAACGATTTTCGCAATTGCATAAATTGCGTTCACAACTGCGAGGATCATTCTTCATTTGATTTCATTTCCGCAGTTCATAAATGATTCATTTCACATATCATTCACACTCATTTCTCACGGGATCATATGAACCCACAATTGACCTGCTCCCAACGTCAGTGGTTTCATAGCTCAGTTGGTTAGAGCATCGCACCGGTAATCGCGAGGTCACGGGTTCAAACCCCGTTGAAGTCCTGAATTTTTTTCAGGCTTCTTTTCGCAATTGCATAAATTGCGTTCACAACTGCGAGGATCATTCTTCATTTGATTTCATTTCCGCAGTTCATATATAATTCATTTCATATATCATTCACACTCATTTCTTTCACGGGATCACATGAACCCACAATTGACCTGCTCCCAACGTCAGTGGCTTCATAGCTCAGTTGGTTAGAGCATCGCACCGGTAATCGCGAGGTCACGGGTTCAAACCCCGTTGAAGTCCTGAATTTTTTTCAGGCCTCTTTTCGCAATTGCATAAATTGCGTTCACAACTGCTAGGATCATTCTTCATTTGATTTCATTTCCGCAGTTCATATATGATTCATTTCATATATCATTCACAGAGTGATGCCTGTTGTCACGTATCGGAAAATGTCGATTCACCTTGTGTCTTTTGAAGTCTGAACAAACAATATGTTAAGAGAAGTGTCTATGCGAATGTTTGCAAGTTCAACGGCGAGAAGAAAGCTTTTAACATGAGTAAACTTAACTCCAGATGGACTGCCGTGTTTCCTCGTGTCTGCTTCAGTAGACTGCGAGTAGTCTCTAATTTTGGCGATGGATTGTGGGGCGGGCTAAAGACAGGTGCGCGCGCGAAGTTGCGAGGAAACGCGACGTGAGGGGAGCGCCAAAAATTAGAGACTACAGACAAAGGGAGTTCGACCTTTCACGGCCGAGTGATTCGGGAGTGTAAATCTCATATCAACAGCAAGAATGATGCCTGTTGTCACGTATCGGAAAACGTCGATTCACCTTGTGTCTTTGAAGTCTGAACAACTAATATGTTAAGAGAAGTGTCTATACGAATGTTTGCAAGTTCAACAGCGAGAAGAAAGCTTTTAACATGACCAAAATTTAACTCCAGATGGACTGCCGTGTTCCCCGTATCCGCTCCATTGAGATGTACATTTAGTTGAATAACTCAAGTACGGGATACCGCACACCCCTGAGACTTTGACAGGTAGTTTATTTACTATTTTCCCACAATATCTCAATTTCTGGACTTTAATTTTTGAATGATAAGCGATTAGTTTTTACAAATGTACTAGCGTCACTTGAAACTGTCCAGAAACGCTCCTTTCTTGTGTTTCAAATGACCCTGGATTGACGTATTTGTAAACAGTTTCACTCTGCTAATTAATTTTCTACTCACATTTCACCGAGACTCCATTAACGTTTAAGCGAAAAAATCCTACATCGTTCGATAAGCGTTTCCTTTCTCAAACAATTATCCATCGAAGCGAAAACAAGTGTACTTAGTTTTTTTTTGGAATCAATACACTATTTTTATCACCATGCATAACGATAAACCTCTGTGGCCTAAAGGTCATCCTGCCTGTGACGCAGCTAACCCGGGTTCGACGTCTTTTAGTGGTATATATCACGAGCTTTATTTTTTCTGTTTCTCTTTTTCTTGTTCTTTTAGAAATATTTTTTACAAGTGTTATAATTATTGTTCTCAATGGTTGAGCTGTATTTTAGAGGAATATATGTTGATAGGGGTCTAAAGAAATAGACTCCAACACAAGCTAAACACAATGCGTCCGATGTAAGAAAGACAGACTTCCCTCTATTCTTTTGTTTAGCGCTAAGTTAGGGATACAATACTGTTTTTTGCAAGCCCGAGTTTAGGCTAATTGTAGCCTCTTGTTTCCTGTAACTTTCATTGTTCGTTATTTGTATTATATAACAAAATCAATGCGCGCGCTCTGATTGGTTAATCAGTTAAGCCCCGGCTACACGTTCAAACATTGTTATAAAACATTTGTTGGATGAACAATGTTAGAACGTGTAGCATGCATGTTTGATGACGTTTGTTCAACATTTTTTGTTGGAAGAATGTTTTGATTTCGATCAAACATTTTCTCCAACATACAATAAATGTCAGTGAAGCGTACGTGTAGCCGCCCTTTCAACAATGTTGTATTGTAAAGACCAATCAGAGTTAAAGGCCCAGTCTCCAATCCGAAAGCCTAATGGCAGAGGAGGAAATTGTTGAAGTCAGACCGCCGAATCGACGTGTTTCCAACAATGTTATATGCGTATCCAACATTGTTAGAAGCGTTCTTACAACAATGTTAGGACGTGTTCTTCTAACAATGTTTGAACGTGTAGCCGGGGCCTTATGGTTTATTGTTCCAGGAAACTCATGGAAATTTCGCGCGTCTTCTGGGTTATTATATAAAAGCAATATACCACAAGTTTCTATGGTTTACAGGCGACAAACCACTTGGGATGTTGGAAGAACACTCGAAGGATCCGTAAATCACTCGCCTGCGCCTCGTGATTTACGAATTCTTCGAGTGTTCTTCCAACATCCCGCGTGGTTTACCAGCCTCTAAACCATATAAACTTGTGGCGTATTGCTTAAATGTTGTAAATAGTGGAGATAAAATGAACCTTCAACCTTGAGGCATGATGTCGTTCGGGTTGTAGTAACTAGCACTGCAATCATTGAGCTTGGTATTAACAACCGTCATGCAAAGTGGGAAGGAAATCGCTTCTGCATATATATAGACGAGCGACGATAAGCTGATGGATATTCGTTAAATTATTACAACGATTGTCAACTTATAGTCCAACGAAACACAACGAGTTGGGATTTTCTTTTAGGAACACGTACGCTTTTACGCACAACATTATGTAGATTTCAGACGCAGTATTGTAATTATTGATCGAATGTGGATACAGCTGCAACCACAAAACCAGGCCTCAATATCCCCTCTAATTTGAGGAAATATTGCAAGCTACATGTACTCCCTAACAAATTCCTTGGAACACTCTCTCCTGTGCCTTCCCCAGCTGCACTATTGATGACAATAACATACAACACCAAAAACACGCTTTGTGACTTTAAGCCGCTGTTACACGTTGAAACTTTTAGCTGAAATTTGTGTGCAACGGCGATGAGAAAGTTTCAGCAGGCATTGCACCGTGTAACATGAAAGGGCGAAACTTGTTCGGGAACGTTGAAACTGGTCTCGAAATTCCCGCAAAACTACTAGTTCCATGGCTTACGAAGCGTAGCGTGACAAGTTTCACGAAATGGTGTTACACGGTGAAACTCTTGTTTTTATCACCAATCGCGATCGTTGCGACCGTTGCAGAAGTAGAAAGCGGTTCTACTTTTCGTGAAACTTGTCTCGCAACGGAAGTTCGAAAACGTTTCACGAAACCGTTGTTACACGGTGCAACGCCTGCTGAAACTTGTTTCGCGGCGCCATTGCAAACAAGTTTCAGCTAAAAGTTTCAACGTGTGACGGCGGCTTATTAGAATTGTAGATCGTGATTTGAGTCATATCAAACAATTATTGAACATTTTACGCACAGATAACTGTAAAAGTGGCTCTTAAATACTTGCCAAGGTCCTGCGCCAACACTCCCGCTTTCAGAAGAGCTATCATCAACCACAGCTGTGGTAAAAGCACCATTTTGTGCATGTTTTCTCGCCGTGGCGTTACGAACTCAGGTGACGTCACGTTATGCAAAGGATTACTTTCCGTTTGAGTCAAACGATCGCGAAAAATACTCCAAGTTTGATCTCAAATTGCCTTTGATCTCAAATTGCCATACACTGTAATCCAGATAAATAAAGTTCACCTTTATCTATTGCGTGGGTTTTCAGTCTGTTGATTACTGATCACCTGACGTGAAGTGAAGCTTGAAGATTGCATACTGCAACATGATGTCGTGCGCGAGGGATCATATATTGCGTGATTTCACAGGCTGAGGAACCATACCTGTGGGCAAGCTCAACTCAAGTACTTTTAACGTTAAAAATGTGAGCAGTTAATGATTGCTACATAACAGCAACGCCCTTTAACAGGCCTCTAACCGTCCCGTTAGAAAGCAGACGAAGTTTCTCTTGCTCGGAGAGAGTTCGGAATATAGCTTTTTTCAATGGAAGGCATCACAACATGGAAATGAATAATACCGTGATTGATACCCAGATGGTAAGTATGGCTTTTATTGACGGCTTGTTATTTGCATGGTTTGTTCATTCCTTTTGAGTAACAAACTGAAGAAGCCATCAAGGTATTGCCATTTTTGTTTTGCGATTCGCATTTTTGAAATAGGAGGATCTTTAGTTTACATGTTTTGCTTCATTAGCATAAATGGCAAAACAAGCTAC
>JAEMWC010001727.1:0-2500 GCA_016490735.1 Pachyseris speciosa | reverse complement strand
AAATGTAGCTCAAGGTTTGCATAATAATAGAGTCAAATTCCCAAAAGACTTTTTCACTATTGTTCTTTCCACCAACATGGCCTCCGTGACATCAGATGCAATCAAAGAATTTAACCCACGACAGGAATGCCAACAATGATTTGTAATATTAATGTTAAAGTTATTATAATACATCGGTTTTTATTTCTGTGAGTTTAAATTCAAATTTTACCAAGATCATTCTTCAATTTTAAAGCGTCAGCTAACCTTTCTACTTTATGTTCAGTTCTGGCAGGTGCGGTAAATTTGAATCAATTATTCAGGATCCGGCTTGCAACAAGATGCAAACTTGTTAATGTCCGGGGAAAAACACAGTGGCCAATCAGCAAAGCTTTGTTATCTGGAGTCACCCGATGCGTGAGAATGTCGTTTTTCTAGCTCCAAGGCAGGACTACGGCGCTAAGTTTAGGCCGGTTTGGCAAAATTTGTCCTACTCACGATAAGTAGCTCACACTTGTCTTCTTTCAAACCAATCTCAAAGCGTGCCACCCGTGCGGAGCGGACCAATCATAGCGCTACAGTTTTTCTGTTGTTTTATCCTCCTGGACAAATTGTTCGTCTTCAAAACGCCGGTCGCATTTGTCTTTGCTATAATTGACGTTTCAATTGACGAAATCGACCAATGTTGCCAAACTTGCCCGCAGGTGCGACCTGGGCCTAATAGATTACAGATGACGGGAAATTATTGACACACACCCGCGCGGCTCGTGTTCCACTTTTTTTCTCCGTACACTGGACAGACGCACGGCAACAAGTAGTAAATTCTTATTTTATCCCCTGTACAGAATATGTAGAGCATGAATGCAATTGCTCTTGCTTTGTCACTTGTCTTTCTAATCGTGACCTTGATTTTTTCAGATGACATTAAGGTCATTAGCTTTTCAAGCTGCAACGGCCACTGACTACCGCAGTGGATTGAGCCTCCTTCACGCTGCTTGCATAGAAGGAGATTTAGAAACTGTTCAAATAATCACGAGTTACAGCCCAGGAAAACTGGATAACGCTATCGCATTGACCATCACCACTGGAAGTTGTGCGTTACATGCAGGACTGAATGCTTTACAGATTAGCGCTGTAGGTCAGAGTAACCAACACGTGAGGATTCACAAGATTCTGCAGAATCTGTTTATGGATTTTCAATCCAAATCTCTGTTGTTGATAGCTGCTAGAAGAGGTAAATGCGAACATGTCAAGAGACTTCTTGATCTCGATCTCGCTGTGACCCAAATGAGGTGTCACATGACACTAACCAAGTTACGCCGTTGATGGTAGCAGTTGCGCGTAATACAACAATTTTTGCGGAGCTTCTTATTCACAAAGGAGCGAACATTAACGCCAAAAGACAAATCTGATATGACAGCGCTACACTACGCAGCTCTAAACTAAACGGAAGAACAACAAGAACTGTTCTGGTTTATTAGAGATAGGTTCTGGTGTCAGTGTCGTCAACGATAGAGAGATGACGCCATTACATTTCGCCTGTCAGCGTGGCCACACTAAGACAGCAGCTATCCTCATTGAACACGGAGCAAGTGTTCATTCAAGGGCGTCAAACGGTTACACACCTCTGATGCTTGCGACGGAGAAAGGACATTATGAAACAGCGGAGTTTCTTCTCGCTCATGGTAGCAGTGTTCATACTGCTGAGCAAATGGGCTTTACTGCACTTCATTTGGCAGCTATGAAAGGTTACTCTGATTTAGTCCGGCTTCTGCTGTTGCGGGGAAGTAGTGTAGACGCTAGAGCCTCAGGGAAGACTCCTCTGTTTTTGTCTTCATTCGCAAATCACAGAGAGACAACTGAACTTTTGCTTCACTACGGTAGTGACGTCAATGCACATGACATCTTTGGAAGAACAGCTGTCCACTATGCTGCACAAGAAGGACGGGTCGCCATGGTAACTTTATTGTTAGCAAGAGGAGCTAATGTGCACGCACGTGACCAGGAAGGACAGACACCATTGTTCATGTCAGTGATCTATGAACAGAAGGAAGCAGCCAGGCAACTGATACAACAAGAGGCGGACGTGAATGCAAGTGACATCAATCGTAAAACACCGCTACATTTTGCTGCACAAGAGGGCTATGCAGAAATCGCCGAGTTATTGATTCAAAGTGGCGCCAATCTGAATGCTGAAGAAGTTACAGGTGACCAACCGCTGGCTCTTGCTGTCGCATACTGTAGTGATGACGTAGTATCTCTTTTGTTACGTCACGGCGTTGAGCTGAACGCTACTAATGAAAGTCTGGTAACACCACTTCACATCGCAGCACAGAATGGTAAAACTGCTCTGGCTGAGTTGCTGTTACAGCACGGTGTTGATCTTGAAGCTAAAGATTGCGATGGGCAGACAGCATTACACATAGCTTGCTCGTACGGCGATATCAAGATGGCAAAAGTATTGGTTCGATATGGTAGTGACGTCAAGTGCTAAAGATGGTGCCAATCATACGACACTTTG
>JAEMWC010001726.1:0-102622 GCA_016490735.1 Pachyseris speciosa | reverse complement strand
CCTACGCCAGAGTTTCGTTACGATCGGGCAACGAGAGTTTGAATGACCTGATATGCTCGACATTCCGTTGGACGGAATAAATGACACGGAGAACAGCCCTCCACCATCACAACCAAGACCACTCGGTGCAATGGCAATCCAAAGAGCCCGCCAAACAAACACAGCAACAATGGTCCTCAAAAGCCAGGCTCTCCAAACGAGTTTAAAGAGGAGATTCACAGATCAAAAGACTGTGGAGACTAAAATAGCCAAGACTGAACTCTCTATCGAAAAGCTAGAGAAACACATAGCAAATCGCACATGTCCGAAGTCTTTGCAATACTCGGCAAAGCCAAACATAACGCCGGACGATATTTTTTGCTAAAGAACTGAGACATCAAACTCAAAGCTGAACAGAGTTTAGTCAACGCACTAACTCTCTCCACAAACGAAAGCTTGAAAGCCAGAAGAGGAAGTTTAAGGCTAATCCAGATTTTGCGGCTCGAAAACATAAAATTGTAAGTAGGCATCCTCTCAACGAAACGCATTCGGCGAATCACATTGTAAACAACAACAATGTTAACCTAGCCGATTTACAGAAACAAATTTCTGACTTGAAAGAAATTGTCTGTACACATGTCCTTAAAAATAAAAAGGATGATTGTTATAACAGTCTGTTCTCTGACTCTACCAATGGTAATCACAACAACAGCAACCAACACATTGCAAAAAACAAAAGGCGCAAAAAGGCGTAGAAACACCTTGAAAAACAGGCGTTTAGCCAGAGAAAGGGAGATTAATGAAAAATTCCTTAGAAACCTATCAAGCCATCATCTAACTGACAACCAAGTTAGCGTGCTGTCGAAGGGTCTCAAATTCATTCCCACGCCCGCAACTAAAGAAACTAAAATTAGGCGGGAACTCTTGCGAGATTTTGAACAATTCGCAAGACGAATGAGACTCCAATACATTTTTCACGGGCAAAACAAAGAACCACATCCTTTCCATGTTAAGTCAAATTGGATGCCACAGGTTCAACCCTCTGTTGCCCTTGAGAGCTACTTGGAAAATGTCAAGATACAACTTGCTGAAATCCCGATAGCTAAGCCCAAAAATAACCTGTCACGCAACGAGGTCAAAGCTCTAACGGAGTTGAAAAACAACCCCGCTTTAAACCTCAAAAAAGCCGACAAAGGAACTACAACAGTCATCATGAATAAAACAGAGAAAATACATGAGGCTAAGGTGCAACTCGACAATAGAGAACACTATACGCCTCTAAAAACACCGGATGGTGAAAAGCACACAGGAAAAGGTTAATGACCTCATTAACCGACTACATCAGGGCAAGCACATTGACGTCATCACTAAAAAATGGCTTTCACAAACTCCCGATCCGCCTAGAATACCCATATTCTATACACTTACTAAAATACACAAGCCTATACCGGTTGGAAGACCCATCATCTCGGGTTGTGACGGCCCCACCGAGCGAATATCCTCATTTGTGGATACACTGCTCCAGCCTATCGCACAACAACAACACTCCTTTATTAAGGATACAACGGACTTTATCAATTTCATAGAAAAAACAAAGATAGGCCAAGATACAATTTTAGTATCAATGGACGTCTCTAGCTTGTACACAAATATACCACAAGAAGAAGGAACGAACACAGTATGCAAGGCATACGAAAAGTTCCATAACCACAACCCACCGATCCCAACACGCTTCCTTAGGGAAATGCTTGTTTTAATCTTGAAAGAAAACTCGTTCCAGTTCAATGGGGAGAACTATCTCCAAACACATGGAACGGCCATGGGAACAAAAATGGCAGTGTCATTTGCCAACATTTTCATGGCTGAAATTGAGATAAAGATAATACAACAAAGCGATACCAAGCCGAAAGTATGGAAAAGATATATCGACGATATCTTCTCCCTTTGGGACTGCGGCAAAACAAACGTGGATCATTTTATTGAACAAGCTAATAAATTCCACCCAACCATCAAATTCACGGCCGAAGTATCAGAGAACGAGATCACTTTCCTCGATACAGTGGTGTTTAAAGGGGAAAGATTCAAAAACGAATCCATCCTAGACATTAAAACCCACCACAAGCCGACTGAAACCTTTCAATATACACACTTCTACTCATGCCACCCCCCAGGCGTGAAAAATGGTTTCATTAAAGGCGAAGCAATAAGACTGCTTAGAACTAACTCTTCGAAAACAACATTTGAAGAGAGCCTTTTGAAATTCAAACAACGCTTGAGAGCGCGCGGCTATCCAAAACCAATAATAGAAAGGTGTCTGTCAGGGGTCAACTTTGCCTCTAGACCATCGGCTCTTAAACAAAAGAAAAAAGATCACGAGAGACTTTTGCCTTTTGTCACCACGTACCACCCAGGAGTTAGAAACCTTAAAGAGATACTGATGGAACTCTGGAGTTTTATACAAAATCAGCCACTGCTGAGAACGATATATCCTAAAACTCCGATAATATCATACAAAAGAGGTAAATCTCTTTAAGATACACTCGTCAGAGCGAAAATTTAATATTTCTTTTAAGGCTCTTATGCGAGGCAACCGCAAAAACCACACTGAAGGAGTCCGTGCAGGCCTGTCATTTACTTCATAAAATGCGCAGTAAGTTATAACGTTTTGAAGGAGGCGCTTGGCGATGGTCACGTGCCATAAGGTCTAGATTTAAATGGAAGATTGCTTCACTACGACCAATGCAATGGAGTCTGTTACTATTGCGATGAGTAGATCACCTTGCGAGGTAAAGATGCTATTTATTTTGCTGCGAGATTTCAGTCCAAACTGAAGTTATGGAACGATAAAGTAGGGTTTGAAATAGTAAAACCGGAAGTGGACGTAACTCTGGTGTCGTTTTCATTACGTAATAAATCACTAATTGTTATTGCGATGAACATGCCGTTTCTTGCGATGTAAAGAACAGCAACTTCTGTTTGACGTTGAAGTCAAAGTTTGAAAACGTTTATTGTTACAAGAATTGTTGCGATGGGAATCGCGTACTGTGCGATGATACAAGCAAATACTTGACTATGATGTTAAGAGAGAGATATTTTTTTTGAATTATTTTCCTAGACGTTATAAGGGTACAAACTTGCTTTTCTAGTAAAACGAACCTTTGCGGACAGGGAATGACATTCGCAAAGTAGAGTGCGTTACTGTTAGTAATATATTCTGTGTCAGCTCTTCTATTTACTAACATGACCGAAAGAAGGGTAGTATTATATCTTTTGTCTTGATATTTCGGTGTTTTGGCTTGCGGAAATGAAATTTGGATGCAAAAAATGGAATCGGTAACCGGTAACTGAAATCTTCGAATCGGTAACCGGTAACCGGTAACCAGATTCCAATTGGTAACACTAATCTGTGGAACTGCAGACCGCGGAACCTGCGGAACCTGCGGAACCGCCGGAACCTATATTTTTTGTAATAAAAAAAAAAAAATTAAAATAGTAATAACGAAAATGTCTACGAGTAGTTTAGTTCTCAAAAACAACAGAGAAAGAAAAAAAAAAGAAAAGAAAAATAAAAAGGGAGAAGGCAAACAAAAATGATAGCGTACAACAAGGGGTATTTTTTGTCGGTCACCAATCCAAGTTCTAACCCGGCCGGATTGGGCTCGGAAACGCTACTCCGCCTAGCTGAACTAGTTTTAACACTCAACTGTTTTTCTTTCGCTGACAACTATTACAAGCAAATTAATGGTGTAGCGATGGACACAAAAATGGGACCTAGCTACGCCAATCTTTTTGTAGGGTACGTCGAGTACCAATTCTTCAATCAGTACAACGGTCCTAAACCTGAACTCTACGGTCGCTACATTGACGACTGTATCGGCGCAATTTCGTCTAGCAAGGAGGAAATCAATCAATTTATAACCGCCGTTAATTCCTTTCATCCGGCTCTCAAATATACCTGGGAAATTTCGGAAATTTCCCTGGCCTTTCTTGATATCAAAGTTTTTATCAGCGGCAACGGTTTATGTACCAGTGTGCACTACAAACCCACCGATTCTCACAGTTATTTGTTGTATTCATCTTCACATCCATCTCATGTCAAAAACGCCATTCCCTATTCTCAATTTCTTAGACTTCGACGTCTATGTAGTGATGACTCTGATTTTTCCAACAAATCAGAGGAAATGTGCCATTTCTTCGAGAAACGTGGCTATTCTGATTCTGTAGTTCAATCGGGCCATCACCGCGCTCAGCAGATTGATCAACAGTCAGCACTACAGACGTCACAAAAGGAAAAGAATGACAGAATTCCATTCACCCTCACATTTCACCCGCATAATAACCCAGTTAAAGCCATAATTCTTAATAACTTTAAGATACTGCAAAATGATCCAGTAACTGCTAGAATCTTTTCGGAACCACCGCTGATTTCATTCAAACGCGACAAAAATGTAGCTAACTTTCTAGTTAAAAGCGCATTCAAAACGACTGAACAACCTGGTACTTTTAAATGCGCGCGCTCGCGATGCAAAACTTGTCCTTTCATTCAAAACACTGACAAAATATCGGGCCCTAAGCGATCTGTTAAGATCACTGGTCGTTTCACGTGTACCTCCGCAAATGTTATCTATTGCATAACCTGCACATTATGCAAAAAGTTATACATCGGCGAAACAGGAAGACGACTAGGTGACCGATTCTGAGAACATCTTCGTGATGTTGAGAAAGATGACAAAGACGCATCCAAACCTGTCGCTCGGCATTTTAATCTCCCTAACCATTCCAAACAACACATGTCGATCTCCGGTCTTTCCCTACATCAAGGTACCACGGAAAGCCGTAAAAACCTCGAGCAGAAACTGATCTTTGAAATTGGCACTCTTAATCCCCACGGTATCAACGAGCGCTTTTCATTCAATTAATTTATTCCTGTTTTTCACGTTACCATGTTAACACCAATAGCGTAGCTCCATTTTCTGTATATAAACCATACACAACCCAACATTCCTCGATTCGCTCCGACGAAGGGCTAACGCTCGAAACGTCAGCTAATCGAATCCCTGTACGGTGGTCAATTTACATTATCAACTCCGTTGATAAACCAAATTTTCGTGTTTCACTCCCCCACCGACGCAGCACCACAGTTTCTTTAGAAACTAATCCCCTTTATTCACTCGGATTGGGCGATCGGACGACGATCGGCGATCGGACGACGAGCACGATTTAAATACAGGCTTTGTTCGAGTAACAAGGGTAACACATCAAGGGTGAAACCAAAACTGATTACACATACATACTGGGGTCAAACTGATAAAAGGTCTTTCCTAACCTGTTAATTTTCTCTAGGCTTGACATTGCCACATCACTTTTGAACATAAATAGCTGAAGATGCTGTCAACAATTCACATGCCATGTGCGTGACTTGAAGCAAAGCCCAAGTTCCCTACCTTTCCTTGGTTAGATCAATCACTTCAGGCTTGGAGTTCTTCATCCTGTTTCAAGTAAGGTCAGAGGCATTCAGTCTATTTGTGAAATGCAACCGACGTAACTCAGCAAACGACTGTTGTACTTACCCAGCATTGAGATGGAAGCGCCATTCGGCCATTTTGGTGGCACTACAGTACCACGTGACTATGATACCGGAAATAAGAAATTGACCGGAAACTTAAACGGAACACTTGTTGCTAATGTTTGTTTGTGTGAATTTTAGAATTTCTAGTAATTTCTCGCTTATCATTTCGCTTTTTTCAACTTACGCGAACCATTTATACTTTGTATTGTCTGCGCGTGATACCACAAGGAAAGCGTGCTCGTCGTCCGATCGCCGAAGTTAAGCCCAATCCGGCCAGGTTAGAACTTGGATGGGTGACCGACAAAAAATACCCCTTGTTGTACGCTATCGTTTTTGTTTGCCTTCCCCCTTTTTATTTATTTTTTCTTTCTCTGTTGTTTTTAAGAACTAAACCACTCGTAGACATTTTTATTATTACTATTTTTAATTTTTTTTTACATTTTATTACAAAAAATATAGGTTCCGCACGTTCCACAGCTTCCGCGGTCTACAAATTTCGCGGATTAGTGTCTGACCCTCATTGTTCAACAGTTGAGATTTAGATTGCTGTACTGTTTTGTTTCCGCGGTTTCCGCCGGGTTTGTTTACGTATATATCAAGTAATATGAAATTCCGTGAATTAAGACACACAGAAAAACAGACAATAAGCTTTCCTGCATAAAAAAAATATTCAGATAAGCCTGAGTTTATGCCTGAAAAGTAAACGAGTTCAATGTAATTTTTTGCCTCGCGTAAATCTACGCGAAGACGAAGCAAGCGGACAATTAACTTGAATGGAACTGAGCATGTTTTTCGCAAATTTCGCTAGACGTTGCTTGAAATACAAAAAATCGGTGAATTAAATATAAATTACGGTATAAATTCACATTTAAACCTGTACTTTTTTGAAAGATAGACTCCCAGAAGCGCTCAAACATTTCGGAAAAGGTCTATAATTCTTGTGATGATTCGCAGTGAAAGCGTATGTCTCTTCGCCACCATTTACCCTCGAAGAGGGATTTCTTCGCTATGAGCTAACCGATTTCCATTGTTCAACCTGTCGAGTGTCCCGTGGATCTTGCTATTTTGATTTACAGTTTTAAAAAGCTGTCTTTTCCTTCTGAGCGGCATACTCGACTCCTAGCAGCCATTTGAATGTAAAAGCAAGAATGTTACCCGGCACCAGGTGCTTCCCATACTACAAACACATTTCTTACATTTTTGAAATTCCTTGTATATATTTACGCGGGGACTCCTAGAGTGCCTCCTCGGGTTTTGGCCTCTGGGCCAAAACCCTGCGGGAGCAATAAGTATATTGCCTTTTGGCAACATATCTGTATGTACTGACAGAAAAGAACATACTCAATCTATATAAACCATACTCTGAAACCTTACGTGACAAAATTTCCATAACCTTTTCCTCATTTGGTACATAAAATTCTTAGTGGCATGAATTATATACCCTCTGGAGGTATATAATATTTCATTTTACAGTCAAAGGACATAATAATTTCTCATAGGTGTTTTTGTCCTAAAGGAATGCTTGATTTGTTTTAGCAGCAGTTTATGGTGGTATGATAAATACATGTATCTGTACCAAATGGTACAAGTAGCCACATGTAGATTGGATGGAGTTTATGAGACAATGTGTTATGTTAAATGTACATCATGCAAGTTATTGCAAGTAGTGTAATGATACGTAATGGTATAATAAAATAATATATACTAAATGGAAAACTTTCAGGGAGGTTGTTAATGGCCATGAAATGTTTAAATGTTCAGTGTCTAGGCCACCCATTCACAACCTTGCTCATTTCTAGACCAACTTATCACTATGCTCTTTTCCCTGGTCATTTCGATACTGACATAAAACAACTCAACTGTAGGTGAACTCCTTACAACAATCCCACATAATTAATGCATTACCCAAAATCAGAAACCTTTTCCAGACACTCATACTTATGTTGGTGATGGGCTAACAAAAAATATGACAATGTTTACAGACATACATATACATACTCATTTAGTGCCTTTATTTTCTAGATACTGGTTATAAGTTATCTAAATAACGGCTGCATTTGTGCACACAGCAGTAAAATTCTCATTCTCAGTAATACAGGACATGGAATGTGACAGCAGACACTTTCATGGGCACACAGTTTCCACAAATGCACCCGCACTTTAAGCTCAAGTCAAGATTGTAAACAAAAGTAAACAATTTATTAAAAAAGCATATAAGACTGTCCCCTGTTACAACGACTGTACATATTATCTAGCCTTTGGGATTGTTCACGCAGTGTCACCGGAATGAAATCGGACTCACAAAAACGGGTTAACCTAAAACATGGAATCCGGAATCCGGAATCCGGAATCCGGAAACCGGAGGCCGGAGGCCGGAAGCCGGAAGCCGGAAGCCGGAAGCCGGAAGCCGGAAGCCGGAAGCCGGAAGCCGGAAGCCGGAATACGAAATATGAAATCCGGAATACGGAATGTAAAGAAGTTTGGTAGAAATTTTTGACAAGGTTGAAGTCGCCTGGGTAATGGCTAGTGTAAAATCTCGCAGATCAGCTCTTTAAGTTGCATTTCATGATCCTGCATACGGTCTTTCTTAATAGTTATCCCTATATCCCTCCACATCGACTCAACTGGAAAGAACAAACCAAGTCCCAGACTAAGACTTCACTCCTGTCACCTACCTCCTCCTGTAAGACATCTATCGTCTTCTTCGGTTCTTTTAACCCTCTTATTAATTATTAATTCCAGTTTCTAGATTCCGGATTCCGGATTCCAGATTCCGGATTCTGGATTCTGGATTCCGAATTCCGGATTCCATGTTTTAGGTAAACCCCACAAAAACAGCTGCATGGAAATTATGGTACTGCATAACAATAAACAGTGAAAATGTACAAAAAACACAGAGAGCAGATAAAATGCGTGAAATGAAAGTGAACAGTATGCAGTTGTAATTCTACGGCGACCTTTTCATAGTATGGTGAACATTAATAAAGGAGAACCACAGATCAAAACAACAGCAGCACGTGGAGGTATGGCTTCACAGTATTCATCGACAATACAATTAAACACCACAGAGAACAAAGCGAATGCTTCAAGGGCGATTCCAACGTATTTATTGACCATTCTACGGCGGCCTTTTACAATATAATTATTGAGTGAACAAACGCTCATCAATCCATTTGACCGATTCGGTCTTCGTTTACATCGTATTCTTTGCAGCCAGACAACTCATCGGAGGTTCCAGCATACGATTCCGTTGCCATTGGCTCATACTAGTACGACTCCACGTTGAAAACCACATGTTCAGCTTCCTCGGCCTTTTTCGAAGACAGAACGAAAGGTTAAAACGAAGAACTCTTCGACAGATCGCACGGAATGACAACCTCGTTCCCAGGGTCCTCTCTCTTCCTCCCCGGAGGAAAAGAGAGGACCCTGGGAACGAGGTTGCAGCCATTGATCGCCAATAGTGACGTCACAACAGCACATGCTTGTTCCCATTCCCTCCATGTCAAGCGCGCGGCCATTTCAGAAACGTTTTCGTTTGTATTTCAGATATTTCCGTACTCCCAGTTGTTTTACTCCCTTAAAAGCTCAGATATGACAAATTCTACGTGATTTTGTATTCAAGTAGTCCTTCTTAGTGTTCGTTGAATGGGAAATGACACGAAGCAAAGGTTTCGAAATTTTGGTTTATTTGACCTTTAAGTAACATAGCGCTCCGACTTGAGCCTCTTCACGCTACTAAAGCTTGGCTTTAGTTCCTTCTTTCTGCTCTGTCATTTTGTCAGTGCCGATGGCAAAGTAACAATCTGTAATTGATTCTTTGGCCATGGAGAACTTAGCAGAGCAAATGCAGGCCGATCCATGGCTATAACGCGTCCCTGACGCGTTCACTCTTTACCATCCCGCTTGCCGTGTGATCGCTGTTTTTCCCGCCTTGTCTGGACCATTCGGTGCACCAATGAGTCACGTCGCTCCTCTCTGGAAACCGACATTCTGTGTTGAAAAATACCGTCTGTTCTTTTATCAACAATATATGAAAGGAATAAATAAAGTTAAATGAATAAAACTGAGCAAATCGTGTTTTTTACTGACAAAAAATTATCTTTTATACATTTGCTTTTTTCAGGTACGCACGTGTGTACGGTGCGTCCAGGTAGCTACGCCCCTCCATCTATGAAGAAAAATAAAAGGAGGAAAAACTGCGGATATTCTTCACAGGTCCGAAACGCAAAGCACACTCTTACTGTTCAGAAGTTTTGCCTTTTTTACACAATAGTTTCTCCTAAGCTTGGAGTTTGCGGTTCATTTATATTTAATGTTAAAGGATACAGAAATGGTCAACTAGTTTTCAGTCATACATTGAACCGCTGACTATCAATGATACAAGAAAATCCTGCTATTGAATAATGATTCCATTGGCCGGGACTAAAAAGCAGTACAAAAGTGTCTGTATAAATGGCAAAGTTAAAAAGCACAACATCAGGTCTACTTGTTATTTTTTTTTTTCAGTTGTACACTGATGATGTGTAGGCTGTGATGATGTCGAGGCTTTCAAAACTCAGTTTGTGCTTGCTTGAAAGTGCAAACGAATCAAGTAGGATGGCTGTTTATAGCACTGGTTTTATCATTTTTAAGCCATGTTTATCCATAAGGGTTTTTCTGCAAGGATTTTTGGTAACCAGAATCCATGATGAGGTTGCTGCGCACAAAATGTACCAGACAGGTTTTCCTAATTGCAGAGAAATGGGAAGTTCTACCCGGAATAACAATACTGCCACATAAAGCGGCTGCCAAGGTGCCCTTCAGGCAGGTACAGTTTGTCAGGCCGACAGTGCAATTCACACTGCGGGAACTTTTTTTATTGACTTCTTCTTTGCATGATTTTTTTCAGCTACCTTCCCTTGCATATTTTTTTGTATTTCCCCGTCGCCGCCCCCACACTCTCACACCCCCACCCCATTACTTTTCTAATGGTCCGTCCCTAATGGTCAGCAATCTCACTTATATCGTCACGTTTTCGCGACTGACCGTGAAAGTTTCAAAGGCAAATTTACCGCGAGAGTCACCACACACTTTGGATTGTTTTATGAACAATAGAATCGAATGGATTAACGCTATAGTTTGCACGTGCGCCAAGTCGCGAAACCCTCCCTTTAATCTGGGTTAGCGCTAACTATGCTTCGAGTAACTGGGCCCGTTCAGGTGAACGTTCAGGGTTTTACTTCGAGAGCTTTTTCGTTACTCTGTGGCTTTACTAGATCATTTACTAAAAAACTTGTTTTAAACCCTTTTTGTGAAGAATGTGGAGACTGTTTAGCGCCGTGTCTTTGTTTTCTGATTGATTGCCTACCTTCCGGAAAACCAATTCACCTAATTGGTCCCTAAGCTTTTAGTACCACGAAAAAAATTCGAGAGGCTTATTTATTTTAAGCATGTTTGGGGAGAAGGGTGGTGGTGGTGGTGGTGGTGGGGCGGGGGGGGGGGGGTGATAGAGAGAGGGGGCTAATTTGAGAGGGGGACTTATTTAATGTAGTGAGACGCATTACCGGTAGCAAAGAGGAGGAAGAAACAGACTCTAAAATAATACGCTTCCCTACTTCCTGTTGGGGTCGTCTGGCCAAAGACTAAAGACTACTCCGAACTTTCAGCACACAAATAAACCATACCGGATCAGTCCACATGAAGTGTTGCAGTCGTGATTAATAACTAATAGAGTCTAGAGTGGTTTTCAATTGAATGTCGAAAGTAAATTTTACAATAAATGTCAAAATTCTCGCGCGCTGATTGGCTAATTTTTATCATCAATAAGATTACAGACGAATGAAATTTTAATTTATGCGAAATTTATTTATTTATTTAACTTTATTTATACACGGGTAAAACATCAGGACTTAAAGTAAATTCTAAATTACATTTATTAAATTGTTAAATATACTAATTACAAAATCTTAAAACGTCAGAAGAAAAATAAATAGCAATAAGAAAATGCCTACTTTCCATGAATGCCGAATAGCTAGAAAAGAAACCTCTGCAGCCGGATTTCAAACTCGCGACAGTTTGTGCTTGCCGCAGATTAGTAGGTAAACTGTTCCACAGCACCGCACCATCATAGCTAATTAACAAATTGAATGTGGTTTAGCGTTGTCTGTACTCTTATCGACAACGATATTCGTCATCACAGTGGTCAAAATGTTGTTGAGTCCACAACAAATTTTGACCACTGTGATGACGAATATCGTTGTCGATAAGAGTACAGACAACGCTAAACCACATTCATTTTGTTTTTTGCCACAATTTCAACTTCAAAGAAAATGTTTATTTCAGAGCGCGAGGAAGATCGTTGAAGTTGACGCGAGCAGCGTTGTCTAGACTCTTATCGACAACGGCAAATTAGCCAATAAGATTACGAGATAACTAGCAATTGTGGTAAAAAGCTGTTTTTTAGAAAGTTAGTGCGGGGCAGTGGAACAGCTAGTTTGCCTTCGCAGTCCCTTAGAGAATAGGTAGATATTTCACTCCGATCGGTAAACATAGATTTCAGATAATCAGGGGCGAGACCATAAAGTGATTTATAAACCATAGTGGCTGTTTTTAATTTTCATTGAAGATCAAATTTCTTCCAGCCAAGTCTTAAAAAGAGTTCATCAGCATTGGCATCGTAGGAAGAAGAGGTCAAAATACGCGCAGCACGATTTTGTAGTTTTTGCAGTTTAGTGGCAAGAGATTTATTGCAGTTCCCCCATACGACACTACAATAATTGAAATGAGGTTGGACTAAAGCATTATAGATACATAGCAGTGTTTCAAAGGGAACAAAAGACCTGCTTCGCTTCAGGATTCCAATATTTTTAGACATTTTTTCGATATGTACGTTCCAAGTTAAATTTTCATCGATATATACACCAAGAGATTTCGTAAATTCAACTTGTTTTATAGAATTGCTATCGATAGTAAGAGACGGGGTTCTATTAAAAGTACTCAACCTTTGCCTTGAGCCTATCAACATAAACTCAGTCTTTGACTTATTAAGAGTGAGTTTATTTGCCATTAACCATTCAGTAATTTTAGTTAGTTCATCGTTTATACTTTCTTCTAGATGCACAACATTGTTGCTGGCAAAAGTAAAATGCGTATCATCTGCATACATTCTGGGATATGAATTAACGAGACAAATTTTTATAGAGTATGGAGAGAAGAGGTCCAAGGATTGTTCCTTGAGGAATACCGCAAGTTAGAGGTTGGCTATCAGAGAGGGAACCGTTAACAAAACATTTTGGCGTACGATTACCCAAATATGATTTAAACCAGTTAGACGACACGCTTCCGACACCATAGGTCTTTAATTTAGATAACAAGATAGAGTGATCGACGGTGTCAAAAGCCTTCTCCAGATCTAGAAAAACCACTGCATTAACGTTGCCTTTATCGATATTGTACTTTTATGTGGTGTACCAAAGTGTCAAATAGATCGACTTCAAAAAGTCTTAAATGCAGCTGCACGTGTTACTCAGCAGGTCCCTGGATACAGTCATATAACATCAGTCCTGAAGAGTCTACACTGGCTTCCAATTGGTTTCCGAGTAAAGTTCAAAATCGCTTTATTAGTATTCAAAGCCCTCAAAGGAATGGCGCCACCCTATCTGAGTAGGATGTTACAACCAAAGCCTACATCACGCTATTCCCTGCGTAGTAACAACGAAAGCCTTTTGATCATTCCTCGAACAAGATGCAAAGCATTTGGTGATCGTGCATTTGCAGTGGCTGACCCAAAAATATGGAACAGTTTTCCTCTATACATTAGAGAGACTGAACACCTTCATAATTTCAAAAATAAACTGAAAACACACCTTTTTAAAGAAGCTTTTTATAAAGAACAGTGACATCCGAGTACACTTTTATTTTCATTTTACCTTTAATACAGACATCCGTTGAATTTTGAGACATTTTTAAGGACATTTTAACAAAAAGTATTGTGGTAGCATTATATCTTTGTACATATGAATTGTAAGGCGCTTAGAATTTTATATAGGCGCTACATAAATATATTATTATTATTTATCATTATTTATTATTGAAAGCCCAATTATCTGTGGCTTCTAGAAAGGCAGTAGTAGTGGAGTGAAGTGATCGAAACCCTGACTGATTACTGGAAATTAGATTATTTTCAGTTAGATATTGATAGAATTGATTGTCTACGATTCGCTCAAAGAACTTAGCTACGACTGGAATTATAGAAATAGGGCGATAATTGTTTAAAGCGGAACGCTCTCCCTGTTTAAATAAAGGAATGACTTTCGTGGATTTCCATTCTGAGGAAAAACACCAGTTACAATAGATCTATTGAACAGTGGCACAAAGAGAACTTGCGACCAGATCAGCACACTCACGAAGAAGTCTTGCTGAGATTTTATCTAATCCCGTCGCTTTAGATTTACAAAGTTTAGATGATAAAGAAAACACTATTGAGCAATCAGTAGTTTTGAGTTCAAATCTATGTTCAGTCTCCTTAAGATAATCTAGATGAGACAGAGTGCTCCCCCTCATTTGGATGGCATTGACAAGTTTCAGTCCAATACCAGAAAAATGGTCATTGAAAGCAGACGAAAGTTCCTTCGGATCAGTAATACTACCGTTATTAAATTTGATCTCTTTTATTGTAGAGTTGTGAATTTTTCTCGAAGTAAGTTCATTAATTATCGGCCAAGTCATTCGAGAGTTACCTTCATTTTCAGTAATGGTAAGTATTGTTCATTGGCTTGTTTGATTTCATTGTTTACTGCGTTGCGACATTTTTTAAATATCAGCCAGTCACATGCATTCCCAGATCGAATGGCCTTCAGTTTGAGAATATCCCTATAATACATTCTTTTTTTTCAACTGAGGTGTAATCCAGAGTGATTTATGTGCCTGAGTGCGTTTTGTTCGCAGTGTTATCAACGCATTGAAAGAAAAGATTCTTCAAAATGTCCCACATAAGCTTAACGTTCGGATCATCACAACTGTTTACACTGAAAATCTGTAGCAAGATGAAGTAAAGGCGACACGCAGGACTTTAATATCGTTTTTAACTTTAGTTTTGTTGATGACACCCGCCCTGACGGGGAAAAAGAGCTAATAAGTGTCTTATGTAGGAACTCCCGAAAATGAAGCAACTGAAAGAAAAACAACCTTGTTTCCGAATTCAGCGGACCTGACTATGCAAACACAAGTTAAAATGGTTTGTGAAGATTTTTCCAGGGAAAGACAAACGATAACAATCGAAAAAAACAATCTATCGAAAAAAACATTTACTAGACTTCTTGTTTTACAAAAGTCTCGCCAGAAACAAAAAAACTCGTAAACTGTTCATTGGTCATCGACGTACCTTCTCTTAAGTTTCCCGCCTGGTGCTCTGAACATGAACTAAACAAAAAACTTGCTCGGAATGACTGCGGAACAGCCAGACGAGAGTCTTCGACGCTTTTAGGACAAGGCACCGACTTAAACATAAACGTTTTACATCTCCACAAGGCTTTTCACATCATATTTTGAATATGATTCAACCTTCTGCAGCAAATGAAGATTTTAATTTATGCGAGACAGGCCTCACGTCAAACTGCTGTCAAACTGTAAACTTTTTAGCCAATGAAAGTTGCTTAGCTGTTGTAAATAGCCAATCAGAAAGCGAGAAAATCCATTGACATTGAATAAAATTCATTTACTTCGTACGTTTGCGGTTGTTTACAGTGCGTTTTCTTGTCATTTAAACCCGGCATTTGACCATTTTGGGGTTTGTTATTGTAAAAAACAAATTGACGTCAGTTTGTTATGTGCCTGTCCTCTTATTGATGATGAATTTCGTCATAACATTGTCAAAGTTTGCTGTGCAAACCACTCGCCTTCGGCTTGTGGTTTCCACAGCAAACTTTGACAATGTTATGCCGTAATTCATCATCAATAAGAGGACAGACACATAAAAAATTGACGTCAATTTGTTAATTGTGTTTTATGGGGCGCCGTTTGTAAATTTATTATTTAGACTAAATTCATGCCGTTTTTTTCCTTATTTATAAATAAAGCTATGTCTTACAAAATTATTTATATATCATGAAGTTAGGCAAAGCAGTCGTAAATCTGTTATTTATAAATAATGAAGTTTGCCAGTTGTACAAATTTATTATTTATAAATAATGAAATTTCAGGCCATGAGCATAATTCTATGATTTATATATAATGCCTTTTGCTGTGCTGCATGAATGTCATTATTTATAAATAATGACTTAGGCGCTTGGCAAATGTCATTATTTATAAATAATGACTTTAGCAGCGCTTGCAAAATTTCATGGTTTATAAATCATGAATTTCGCGGCGCTTGGTAAATTCCATGGTTTATAAATCATGACTTTAGCGGCGCTTGCAAAATTTCATGGTTTATAAATAATGAATTTAGCGGCGCTCGGCAAATTCCATGATTTATAAATCATGACTTTAGCGGCGCTTGCAAAATTTCATGGTTTATAAATAATGAATTTAGCGGCGCCTCGCAAATTCCATGGTTTATAAATCATGACTTTAGCGGCGCTTGCAAAATTTCATGGTTTATAAATAATGAATTTAGCGGCGCTTGGCAAATTCCATGATTTATAAATCATGACTTTAGCGGCGCTTGCAAAATTTCATGGTTTATAAATAATGAATTTAGCGGTGCTTGGCAAATTCCATGGTTTACAAATCATGATTTTGGCGGCGTTTGGCAAATTCCATGGTTTATAAATCATGATTTTAGCGGCGTTTGGCAAATTCCATGGTTTATAAATAATGAATTTAGCGGCGCTTGGCAAATTCCATCATTTATAAATCATGACTTTAGCCGCGGTTGGAAAATTTCATGGTTTATAAATAATGAATTTAGCGGCCCTTGCAAAATTTCATGGTTTATAAATAATGACGTGGCGGTTGGGCGCCAAGTGTAAAAGTACGCCAAGTGTAAAAGTACGCCAAGTGTAAAAATATGGCCGCCAAGTGTAAAAATATTATTTACTCAACAGTTTGGTGCAATTTTTGGTATTTCGTACATTGCAAATGTAGTCGTTTGGTCATAAAAGGGAGCTTTCGCAACGACGACGGCCGAAAAAGTCGTTTTCAAAATATAAATTCTCGTTTTTGTAACTCTTTCGCGATTATTTCAATTTGTTTAGCTTGTAAGATGTTAACAATATAAACCAGGGACTAAATTACTATAAACGGCGTTACGGTAAGAGAAAGAAAGTGACATTTACCGTAACGCACTCACGTTCTCGAGAAAACCTAAAATTTGGTCATTTCACGTTGTTGTTTTTATTTTGCAGAGGACGGTAAACACATGTACCAAAACGCACGTGCGGAGCCATTGTTTGTTATTGTTTTGTGGCATTCTCGTTGCCGTTACCGTTCTCGTTGCTAAAGCTCCCTATATATAAATTTCCACTGTACAACCTTTGCGTGACTTTGCGATTTCTAAATCGCAGCAACATAACTTTGCCATTTACAAATCGCAAGGAAGATGACTTGGCCCAGCGTAAATTTATGCCATTGATGGCGTGCCAACTGGTAATTTGTTCAGTTTAAGGCGGGGAATAGTGAGTCGAGAAACTAATCATTATGGCGTCTCGGGAATCGTTGTCTTTAAACGTTATTACTGAAGCTGTTTCTCGAGCAGTCAATGACGCCCTGAACAGCGCTTTGTCTCGGGTAAGTTCTTCAACCATATTACAATTTAGTCCTCTGAAACAGTCAACGATACTGAATTACTGTTTCTCAAGTTAGATATGCGTTGTTTTTCTAGAGTTCGCATAACACTAGCGTTCAACAAGCAGCCCCTGCCATTACGACCAAACTAAGGGCCTGTTCACATGGAGGTGTGGGACCCTAAGAAGGTGATGTCCCCCACCTACCCGTGGTCATAAAAAGCTAGCTAGGCTTCACATGCAACCCCGGGGCGCTGGGGTGAGGTTTAAAATGCTATGGTGTGGTCTCTAAGAACGTATATTGACAAAAGAATTCACCCCAGCGCCCCGGGGTTGCATGTGAAGCCTAGCTAGCTTTTTATGACCACGGGTAGGTGGGGGACATCACCTTCTTAGGGTCCCACACCTCCATGTGAACAGGCCCTTAGTTTGGTCGTAATGGCAGGGGCTGCTTGTTGAACGCTAGTGTTATGCGAACTCTAGAAAAACAACGCATATCTAACTTGAGAAACAGTAATTCAGTATCGTTGACTGTTTCAGAGGACTAAATTGTAATATGGTTGAAGAACTTACCCGAGACAAAGCGCTGTTCAGGGCGTCATTGACTGCTCGAGAAACAGCTTCAGTAATAACGTTTAAAGACAACGATTCCCGAGACGCCATAATGATTAGTTTCTCGACTCACTATTCCCCGCCTTAAACTGAACAAATTACCAGTTGGCACGCCATCAATGGCATAAATTTACGCTGGGCCAAGTCATCTTCCTTGCGATTTGTAAATGGCAAAGTTATGTTGCTGCGATTTAGAAATCGCAAAGTCACGCAAAGGTTGTACAGTGGAAATTTATATATAGGGAGCTTTAGCAACGAGAACGGTAACGGCAACGAGAATGCCACAAAACAATAACAAACAATGGCTCCGCACGTGCGTTTTGGTACATGTGTTTACCGTCCTCTGCAAAATAAAAACAACAACGTGAAATGACCAAATTTTAGGTTTTCTCGAGAACGTGAGTGCGTTACGGTAAATGTCACTTTCTTTCTCTTACCGTAACGCCGTTTATAGTAATTTAGTCCCTGGTTTATATTGTTAACATCTTACAAGCTAAACAAATTGAAATAATCGCGAAAGAGTTACAAAAACGAGAATTTATATTTTGAAAACGACTTTTTCGGCCGTCGTCGTTGCGAAAGCTCCCTTTTATGACCAAACGACTACATTTGCAATGTACGAAATACCAAAAATTGCACCAAACTGTTGAGTAAATAATATTTTTACACTTGGCGGCCATATTTTTACACTTGGCGTACTTTTACACTTGGCGCCCAACCGCCACGTCATTATTTATAAACCATGAAATTTTGCAAGGGCCGCTAAATTCATTATTTATAAACCATGAAATTTTCCAACCGCGGCTAAAGTCATGATTTATAAATGATGGAATTTGCCAAGCGCCGCTAAATTCATTATTTATAAACCATGGAATTTGCCAAACGCCGCTCAAATCATGATTTATAAACCATGGAATTTGCCAAACGCCGCTAAAATCATGATTTATAAACCATGGAATTTGCCAAGCACCGCTAAATTCATTATTTATAAACCATGAAATTTTGCAAGCGCCGCTAAAGTCATGATTTATAAATCATGGAATTTGCCAAGCGCCGCTAAATTCATTATTTATAAGTAATGGTAATAGGACTGAGTGGAGTCCAATTCGGTCTGTAATCATACGAGTGATAACAAAATCGGACGACCGCGCAGCGGGAGTCCGATTTGTTTATCACGAGTATGATTACAGACCGAATTGGACGACACGAAGTCTTATTACCAATTAATCATAAAAATTACAATTTCCGAGAAAAGAAGAAGAGCCAAGTTATAAAAGGAAGGGAAATTTTGCATTAAAAGACCGACAAAGGAAGTGTGTCGCTCTAAAATTTACTTCAATCAAAATGTATGGTGATTGTAACCAAGGTTGTGATTGGTTGATTTAAACTACAACTTTGAATGTGATTGGTTGATTTGAAACACTTCTTTGAATGTGATTGGCTTATAGAACTGTCCGATAACAAACTGTCCAATAACAAACTGTCCAATAACAAACTGTCCGATTACAAATTGGCACGTGAATTAGTGGAAAATAGGAGTTTTTTAAACCAATCACAATCGAGGAAATTGTAATTTTTATGATTAGTAATGGTAATAGGACTGAGTGGAGTCCAATTCGGTCTGTAATCATACGAGTGATAACAAAATCGGACGACCGCGCAGCGGGAGTCCGATTTGTTTATCACGAGTATGATTACAGACCGAATTGGACGAAACGAAATCTTATTACCAATTAATCATAAAATTACAATTTCCGAGAAAAGAGGAAGAGCCAAGTTATAAAAGGGAGGGAAATTTTGCATTAAAAGACTGACAAAGGAAGCGTAAATTGTTTAATGTCGCTCTGAAATTGACTACGATCAAAATGTATGGTGATTGTAACCAAGGTTGTGATTGGTTGATTTAAACTACAACTTTGAATGTGATTGGTTGATTTAAAATACTACTTTGAATGTGATTGGCTTATTGAACCGTCCGATAACAAAGTGTCCAATAACAAACTGTCCGATAACAACTTGGCACGTGAATTAGTAGTGGAAAATAGGAGTTTTTTAAACCAATCACAATCGAGGAAATTGTAATTTTTATGATTAACCATGAAATTTTGCAAGCGCCGCTAAAGTCATGATTTATAAACCATGGAATTTGCGAGGCGCCGCTAAATTCATTATTTATAAACCATGAAATTTTGCAAGCGCCGCTAAAGTCATGATTTATAAACCATGAAATTTTGCAAGCGCTGCTAAAGTCATGATTTATAAACCATGGAATTTGCTAAGCGCCGCTAAATTCATTATTTATAAACCATGAAATTTTGCAAGCGCCGCTAAAGTCATGATTTATAAACCATGGAATTTGCCAAGCGCCGCGAAATTCATGATTTATAAACCATGAAATTTTGCAAGCGCTGCTAAAGTCATTATTTATAAATAATGACATTTGCCAAGCGCTTAAGTCATTATTTATAAATAATGACATTCATGCAGCACAGCAAAAGGCATTATATATAAATCATAGAATTATGCTCATGGCCTGAAATTTCATTATTTGTAAATAATAAATTTGTACAACTGGCAAACTTCATTATTTATAAATAACAGATTTACGACTGCTTTGCCTAACTTCATGATATATAAATAATTTTGTAAGACATAGCTTTATTTATAAATAAGGAAAAAAACGGCATGAATTTAGTCTAAATAATAAATTTACAAACGGCGCCCCATAGTGTTTGGTCTGGTTTTGCATTACTTCGCTTTACGATTGGCCAGCAAAATTCGCGCCACTTTTTCAACCAATGAGAAGCAAAACCAAAATCAATCGCGACTTGCACGCGCGCATTTTCCCGCGCTTTGCACCGGCTGCATGTAATTATTTTGTATTATGATTGGCTCATTGCACTGTTTCAGTCTGTTGTGATTGGCTGGAGTAATTGCTTTGGTTTTGGTTCTACGACACACAATTGAAAACCGCTCGATCATTAATCAATCAATCAATTACTTACTTACTTAATTAATTAATTAAGAATAAGGGGGTAGGGGAGGGGGCTTAAAAGAGAGGGGGACTTAAAAACTTCCTTCCTCTGAAAAAGGGGGGTTATTAGAGAAGGGGCCTTGTTTGAGACGGGGGCTTAATAGAGGATTTACGGTAAATGATTTAGTAAACTCGCAAACTGACAACAAACTTATCAGCTTTTAATTCTCAAAGTAAAATCTTTTTGTTATTGGACTCATCTCGGGGGCAGAGGGGCGGACGCCCGGGAGAATAGAGAGCGGAAGACTAAGGGAAGCGGGAGTTCAAAGGCCCTGTTTACAAGCAGGGAGGGTGACCCAAATGCTAGGGTTACCCTGGCAGGAGGGTTACCCTCTCTACATTTCTTCTTTATTCATCATGACAACCTGAACGGCCATTATGCCTGACCGAGTACAACCCCCGGGTGGGTACTCCCTTATATAGGCTATATGGGTATGTGCGGCCCCAAAGGGTATGGTTTTTGAGCCGTTTTGGTCTGAAATAGGGTATCGATTTTGACCATTTTGGTCTGAAATAGGGTATGGTTTGAACACTCAAGACTTGAATTGGGTACTCTTTTTAAGAACTAGCTACTTTTTCGTCATTAGGCGATAAGACCATCAAAAAACGTCCTTCTCAAATTGTTTACGCAAACCGTGTCCGTAAAATAGGTCTGAAATAGGGTATTGAATTTTTGATCAAGTCTGAAATAGGGTAGGGAAAATCGCAGATTTTGGTCTGAAATAGGGTAAGGGTTTCAGGACGTGGGCCGCACAACCCACCTAATCTTTCTGGGAGTACCCCCCCCCCCTCACCCGGGAGTACAATGTGGGGCGATGTAATCTTCCTTCTCTCTCAGAAACGGAAAATATTTCTAGTGCAAGGTCGGTAGATCCCTTCATATTTCGAGCTTCTACTAGACCGAGTCATGGGTCAAATCAAATAAACGGACTGGACCAGGGCCGTGTTTGACAATTGCAACTAACTTGTCGTTGTCTAGCAATAAGGTAACAATTAACAGCATTCCATAACACTAGAAAGCAGCAATAACAGGCAGTACAGACAGGAGAATCAAAGTACTTGGCAGAACTTTTCTCTTGTCGGCCATTTTGTATGCGATTAGTTATAAGTAGTCCCGGGGGTAGGGTAACCCTACTTGTGAAATTTTGCTTTTAAAGCTGGCTATCATCGACCCTTCTGCTAGGGTAACACTAGCGGTAGTAGGAGATGTTGACCCCTCTTCTTTCCAGTACTTTTAGTTTATTTTGATGGATGATTATACTACCAATATTTCTACATTGTTACCTTAATAGTGGTATCAAATAAATACCCAGTCATTGGTGAACAAGTTATGAAACAGTTTTCGACATAATAGGTTACCATAGCAACACTCTAACCTGTTGAAAACACCCCAAATTAATAGCTTTAAACGATAATAATTCAAATTTAGGCAAACCATTTACAACCTCAAAGCCCTGAAAAGCCTTTCCATCATTAATTTTTCAATGCCAGTTTGCTTAGAGAGTAACACTGCTTCTGGTAACAGTTAATGTGTAGAGTTGTTTTGTCAACAGTAGATGGGCAGGGTTTTGTTACAACAGCAAATGGACAGGCTTTTGGTCCATATTAGGCAGAGTAACAAGAAAACAGTGTCCAATAGTTACCGTTTCTTTAATTGCTTTTGTTTCATTAGATATGCCTCAAAGAAGCTTTAACTAACATAAAACCTCTCATGGGAAATACAATGTAAATCTTACAATAGTTATCAGTGTACTTGATAACTTCCAGATATAGAGTATATGTTTTTAAACTGATGTTAAAGAAAATGGTTATCCTTTGTCAAACAAAACATTGAAGTTTTTATGGCAAACACTGAACTAAAGTGTCCTTACTGCATGGATACAGCTACACTTCTTGCAAAATATCGCCATCTGCTTTCTAAGTTATGATAACTTGATGCAACAGTTTTAAGAACAAAGCTTACTGCTCAAACTTGTCGTCTTTTATCAATTGTTATTAATCTATACAATCACGTTTAAGGATGCATGCACTTAATTCCGTATTTACTTTTTGTATCAAGGAAGTTTGCAGATGCCTTCAAATGGAACTGAATAACAAACCAACTCTGACTATATCTGTACTGATGTCTCCGCTGTCGTTGTATCCTTCACCTTATAATAATCTTTGGACTCATCCAGTTTGTTGAAATCAAAATATTCAACCTTCTCCAGTAGCATCTTGTCTACTCGTTCAACCAGATCATTAAAGCTTGGCCGTTCATAAGCAGTTTCGTTCCAACACTCTTTCATCAAGGCGTAACTGGAAGGGAAATCAAAAAGAGTAACTTCTCTTTACCCTGCACAGCAAAATAGTGATACAATATAAAGGTGCACAACTTAACCTTTCAAGCTTAGACTCAAGTTACTATTACTAAGTAGTAGTCCTAATCTTTTCTTTCACTGTCAACAGACTACTAAGAAAAATGATGTAAGTATGATTGTCAGTTCTTTTACATTCTCCTAAGAACTACATAATTGCAGTTCACAGTCTTTCGACATGTCAACTTTTCAACTGGAAAATTCAGTATGTAGTTCATGTGTGTCCTATTTTGTTGGCTTTAGGTTTATATTTCGGTTAAGAATGGTGAATGGTGTGCTAGTAATGTTCAGGGGCACCCAACGACAAGTTTCAGTAGATATCTGTTCGGTGGAGGGTAATTAGCCTTCGGCTTTCGGCGTCTATTAAAGAGTGCACTCGGATTTTCGTAAATAAAACGTGGCCTAAAAGGTTTTCGGAAAGATGATATTTGCTGTTTTTGCAGTCAGAAACGTCAGCAAGCGTTTTCGGAAAGAAAATAGTTCCCTAGAAAGCCCGTGGAAAGTTCATTTCAGGTAGTACTTTCTCAGAGAAACATTTTGTTCCCTACCATTTTCGGGCAAGTAAAACTTCAGCTGAATTCTTCTAGCTGACCAAAACATCACTTTAAACAAACTTGAAACATACTTCAAACACAAAAAATTAGTTTAATGTTGTAATATTGTAACAATTTTGTAATATTGTAATATTGTAGTATCAATTTCTTTTTAGGTAATTTTATTTCATTTTATATATATTATTATTTGCAGGGCCCCACTGAAAACCGCCAAGGCGAGTGGGCTCCCTGTATAAATATCGTTATTATTATTATTATTATTATTATTATTATTATTATTATTATTATTATAATGTACTTAAAATGCCTTTCTACAGCTTTTGTTTAATTTGGCTCGTTGGGTCCACCTGAATGTTGGCGTGAATTTTGTCCTCAAGTTAAATTAGTGTTGATGGTGGGTGGGGAGGATGTTGGCTAATGAACAGTACATGAATGTCTGACGTAAGTGGAACATAATAATAATAATAGGTAATATAATAATACTAATAAACGATTTATTAGTAGTAATTCCACAAAGTGGCTCTTCGCCTACTAATTACAAATCTCAAATCAAATCAACTTAAATCAAATGTTGGTTTTTGAGGAGAGGGGAAAACCGGAGTACTCGGAGAAAAACCTCTCGGAGCACAGTAGAGAACCAACAAACTCAGCCCACATATGACACCGAGTCCAGGAATCGAACCCGGGACACATTGGTGGAAGGCGAGTGCTCTCACCACTGCCCAACCCTGCTCCTGTTTGTTTTTCTAGCTGTCTGTAACATTTTGTTTGGCCCATTTTACAATTGCAACCTTAGTGACCTGGCCTTTATGAATGAATGTTGGCGTGAATTTTGTCCTCAAGTTAAGTTAGTGTTGATGGTGGGTGAGGAGGATGTTGGCTAATGGAGAGTACATGAATGTCTAAGGTAAATGGAACATTACAACTTCCTGTTTGTTTTTCTAGCTGTAGGTAACATTTTGTTTGGCCCATTTTACAATTGCAACCTTAGTGACCTGGCCTTTATGGATGAAGACGAAGCTGGAGCTGATCAGCTTGTTTTGATACAGACATCACTGCTTTTCTCATGTGAGTCCTTTTCTTCTTATGCTAACTAGTCCACATTTGCATGAGAAAGACAGAGGTTTGTATCAAAACAAGGTCACCTCCAGCCTCGGTTGCAATCATAGGCCAGGTCACTGAGCATACAACTGCCAAATGGGCTGTTCGGCTTTGGAGAAATACTGCTAAGACAAGGCTTGAAAAAAGGGTTTTCTGATTCATTCGATTGTTAAAACCATTGAAGCATTAGCCTGTGACAAGCTCTCTAATGGGGTCTCACAAACATGGTGCAAAAGGCGAGAGGATTGTGGCAGGGACAGGAGCAGCGGCAGGGGCAGGGTGAGTCTGAACACTGCTCCAACTCTCTCGCAGCTCACTTCATTCGCCACTCACCCCTGAAATAAATCTTTCGTGAGACCCCAATACGGAGCTAGCCTGTGTGCAACAAAGGACATAGGAGACGTCTGCACACAGGCTGATAGAGAGCTTGCTCCCAGGCTATTAAAGCATTTAAGGTGATCCCATCATTAATTCTCTAATAACATTTTGCATGGTGTTCACTGTGCTTCTTTCTCTTGTTTTGAAGTAACACATGAATCCATGCTGTCTCGTGGGGGTACTCATTACTTATAATCACTACCGTGTCAGGAGACATAATAAACTCAAACTTACAAAGACTCTGGACAGATGTCAGGCCTTTCCATCCTGTAACCTTTCTTAAGACGCTTCAATATCTCCGTGTGACTTAGCAGTGGGTACGGAGAGCCACCTGGAATTAGTCAATGTCATTGTGTAAGAACATCTCTTCAATTCCGTTTAAAAAATATGCCCCTCAAAACTTTATTAAAAAGGTTGTTCTAAGGAAGGTAACACAAATGTTGTGATATTCACTGAACATAAAGCGAAAGATTCCTTAATTTTTATAATCTAGAACAAAGGAAGTCTTTCGTGCTTAACAGGAGGAGAAACACCTAACACAAGACGAGCTTAATTGAAGACAATTATGCACAAACAAGTGATAGTTAAATAAGGAACAATTATTCAATGAAATGGAGGTGGATAGCAGTCGATAAGGTTAAGCATCTGCCACCATTCATGTCCTTGCCAATAAATTGCCTTCTCTTGGACATCTCAACCAGACTACTGGGAAATGGCTTAAAAACTCCTTCTGACAAACAAGTGGAAAAATCTTGCCCCCAAAATAAAGGACTGTACTTGGAGAGTTGCTGGGAATACTATCCAGAGTTTGAGCAGCTCACTACCAGAGGGAACAAAAAACACTTAATAGACTGCTTTAGTAGAGACTAAAAAAATTACCAAGAGTTCCAATTTCCCACATGACAACTCCAAAAGACCATCTGAAATTAACAGAAGGAAATAACAGTGTAAGAGTCTTATGATAACAATGGTAATGGTAATGGTAATGGATTTATATACCGCACATATCACAGAGTTTCATGGCGGTTTACAATTCCTCTCTAGGGTGAGATCGGACGTCAGCCTGTAAAGGCGCCTCTGGCAGCCGCTATCAGTCCATTTTTGATCTCACCCACCCACCCAACCCACACATGAATGTCAAGACAGATGAAAGGTAGACCACCACACCGGGAACTACGTCCCCTACTCTTTTCGAACAGTGTGTGGGTTCTTTAACGTCCCACAGATTATTTGGAACAAGTGTTGTGAGACGGGACCTACGGTTTATCGTCCTTATCCGAGAAGACTAGAAAGTCTAACCGTTTGCAGATGTAATTACAAAGGCAGCACTTTCTCCTCAATTATTTAAAGACCCTGAGTGTTGGTCCGGCCGGGGTTTGAACCCGCGACCTTCCGCACAGTAGTCCGGTGCTCTACCACTGAGCTAACCGGGCGGCGGTAAAGTTAAAGATAATTACCTTAATTTCACAAACATGTGTCTCTTAAATCACTCACAGTCCCTGTCTTACAGAATAATGTTTGCTACTGTTGGAAAAGGAGGCATTGAACAATTTCGATGAAACTTCCGTTTGTAATTTCAAGAATATAATGGGGGTGATGGGGATCCCAACTGGGGCTCCAAAATCACTGAAAATTTAATAATCTTGATGTTAAGGGGTGAATTTGAATCCATTAACATTAAATGCAAAAACCATTAAGACTAATTCTGTGTATAGGGTTTCTCCTATACAAACCTTCCCACATCAAATTGTACCTCCGTCTCAGTTCAAAAATAAGAGTTCCAACTGCAAATATTAGGATCTGGCAGTGTATTGTCTGGAACTAAGTTTGGTCAGATTTTGAAGGGAAAACTCTTACCTGAAATAGCAAATTATGATTTGTGGGAACCATAAAAAATTGGGGTCACCGAGCTCATTTTTTAGTTATCATCATTTAAAACTAAAATTAGGGTGTTTGTAACAGGTTATAGTGTTTCTATGGTAACCTAGCACATAACTTCATAACTTGCTCACTAATGATTGTGCATTTGTTTCACTTTGATATCATAAAGGTAACATTAGGTACAAATGTACAAGAGCTGAAAGGTGCTGGAAACCAGTATTAGCCTCCTGACAATTGTCTCATTTGTCTTTGGCACTTCGTAAAACATGTTTTCCAGTCACACCCGCACAAAATGAAATGTACACATTGTACATAAATATTCAGAGAGCGCAAATAGAGGGAATAAGTTAAGAAATGTAACTGGTATGTCAGAATAGAAAATTAGGGACCACCATGCACTCCAAACTGTTAATCCATGCAATATTTATGAGGCCTTAGGTCAGTGCTATATTCCATGGTATGTCTGCTCCATGTATAATGTGGCGTGACATTACAACGCAGTAGGAATGTGCAAAACCAATTGGGAAGAATGTCCTAATAACACATAAGTAATTAATCAGATGTAATACATACACATCGCTCTTGACACTGAAGATCTCGCCAAAGATCGCCTCAGGAGCCATCCACTTGATTGGCAGTTTCTTTTGCTTCTTGCCTTCATACACCTCACTGTATAACTGTCGCATCAAACCAAAGTCACCAATCTTGAGTTTTTTACCATGTCCCACGAGAATGTTCCTTGCTGCTAGATCCCTGTGCACAAGGCCCTTCTCAGAAAGATACCTCTGTAAAATAACCAAAAAGTACTGGTCTTTACACTGACTAGATCAAAGTACTATGTTATGTTTCTAAATGACAGCCATCTTGGGTTTGTGGATGGTCAAATTGCTCAGAAGACCACAAAATGAGACTATAATATAATCAAGGCCTATGAAAAAGCACTGAAATAACAAGAAAACATGACAGTCATAGTAACACTGACCATTGTTTTGTTGTTTAAGAACAAGAATAAAATGTTACTTTCACCAAGAAAACCCAGCTGTCAACTTGAGCTTACCAAAGTACAGATAGCATCATAATCAGTTGACTCATCACACCCAATTGTTCTCAAAATATTTCCCAGGAAGGTGCCAAATTTTAATGGCACTTGAACGACAACCCCACCCCAACCCCCAGTGGAGATCTGTTTAAATCAGTCAATATCTGACTACAACCACAGGGCTTAAAGTTTACTTTTGGCTATGGGAGCACTTTTTCTACCAGGTGTAAATTTCTAGGAGCACTGTCAAAAATTTAGGCGCACAGCCAAAATTGTTAGGAGCATAGCTTAAAACACTGGTGGCACCAAAAAGCTTCAGGCCTTGCATAAGTAATCATTTATCAGTATGTTATCTTTCATTTCTGTCAATTCTGTGTTTGTTCCTTTCAGGCTCTTACTTTACGTTGAAGATAACAATAACACTAATATGTTTTTTTAAATCAACCTCCTCCGCAATCTTAATAAGTATTACACTTTGTGTTACGTTAAAGATAACAGAAAAATTTCACATTCCATTTCCTTTGAAATTAACATGAATAACAAAGATAATATGCTCTGTCAGTTTATGGCTCACAAACCATTTCATTTCATTTTGATGTGCAATGCACTTTAGCTTTAAATTAAAGATGGGTCTGCTGACTGTGATATACCACAAGAATTAGCCTTAAAAGGCTCCCTAACAAAAGATATGGTGATTACTCGTTTCAGTAAAAATTTGTGAATGGTTGAGAGAGGTGTCATAAATTCCCCGAAGGAGTTTCAGAAGCATATGGTAGTCCGGAACTATCTCATCATTTAGCCACAACACAAACATCAGTCAACATCGGTAACTGATGTGAATTGGGAAGATTCCTTGCAATCTAGATGAGGTGCTGAAGTTGATGTTTCTTCATGCAGTGTCAAAGAATGTGAAATTTGTGGAGAAAGCGATCTCGACGCGCCAGAAAGAGCATGATGCTCTTTCTGGCGTGTCGAGATCGCTTTCTTCACAAGGATGTGATCCTTGTGATTAATTACTCGAAGAGCTGAAAGCTAGACAGCTATTACGTTAGAAGCTAATTTTAAGTTGACATCGGCAAACTCGACTTTCGGCGAGAAGCACATGCTTTGAAAGGTGGACTTCTCTCACATGTGTCAGCGTGTCTTTACAAAACCGAAAAGAGTCTGGGATTTCAAATGGAAATGCCGTTCGGAGGACACTGAATAAAACACACCCTGGCGCAAGGAAAATGATGTAGCTTTATTGTTTGGAGCCTGATTGTTATACCTACATGTTTAGTTGAATTCATTATTTCAAGCTTCCTTTTCGTGCCTAACAAGTCAGAGTACACGAGAATGGTGAGGTAAGTAGCAATGAGCTCAGTCGCACTTAACTCATGTGTTTTAGGCACACAAGTGCGATCACACATGATTTCTTAGGCGCACGATAAAAAATTTACTCGCATGTGCGACCACCTGGTCACAAACTTTGAGCCCTGAACCAGTCAATGCTTGACTGCCTGTTGCATCTCTTCACAAAAAAACAAATGGTTTATCCAGCACGATAGCCATTGGAGTGCTTCACTGAAAGAGAATTATTATGAAATTTGTCTCTTCAAGGCTGCGTGTCATGTTGTTACCAATGAGCAGTATCATAGCAACACCAGCAATGGCTCAGTTATGAAAGACTACACACTGATGTCCCTAAACAGCTGATTTTATAAGAGCTATTTTGTGAGACACAGATCAGTGTGTGCTGACACACTGAAATCTTACCAGCAGACTATTAAAAACAATGCTTATTACTTTGGAAAATGCTATCTGGCCTGTGACTCTGTTAACTATAGGCCCTATATAGTAGATGGCTTTAATTTGAGGCTGTCTATGTAATTAGATTGGATAATAAACTTTTGTTAGTGGCTAAAGCCTCCAGAAAAATCCTATATGTTACATATATTTGTGATTTACGTACCATGCTTTTGCATCTGCCAGGCAAATTTCAGAACATCAAGTGACTCAAATGAGTCGCAATCTTTATCACATTCATCATCACTCGTCTGTGTAGGAGCTTCTACACCTTCAGCTTGGTCTGATGCTGAAAATACAATCAATGGTATTGAACAGGTATGTTCATTACTGTCATCAATATCCTCTTGTTCTTGTTCACAAGTGGAGGGGCGGGTGTTTTCATAAGACACCTCTGGTTTCTGTCCTTCTAGATCTGCTTCCTTTTCCTGAAGGAAAGTAAATTAACAAATCAGAGCATAAAGCATGACAGCACAATGGTTCACTGATCTGGTTATTAGTAAAATTTTCTTCACTTTACTTGCCTGAGCTGTTTTCACTGGACATGACAAACACAATTAATTTAATTTCTTGTCAACACCACATTTCTATTTTAAGCACAAATTATCACTGTTGATTTCTTGCAACATCTTGAAAAGTAAACTATACAAAAGTAATTCTTATGCAAGAAGTTCCAATTTGTCAGCATCTTTTAGGTTTGACTTGATTATTTAGCTAACTGCTGGAATGCAGCAGTCTGAAGAATGATTACACTGTGCACAGCTTGCTACAGCAATTGCTCATTGACTGTCTATTTAAGACATACACCATGTCAACTAAGTTGACATGCAAGACACTCGCAATCCATACCATTCTGACTTGAAAGGTCACACAAATCCTGGACTTAATATCAAATTACCTGATTTTGTTAATAACCGGTACTTTCATTTATTGTCATTGTCAGTGCCATCGTGACCACATGTGGGCATTAGCATTTTTATTACTAGTTAAAGTTTTAGAGATTCTTTATTACGGAGATGAACTACTAAAAATAATTCAAGATACAAATGTCAATAAGAAACAAACTGGACTTACAGATACAAAAATAAATTGAATTTGAATAAAATAAAGTTAAAAATGTTCAAGGTAGATGAGGAAACATTAACTTGTTGCACTTGAACATGAGGATCACAGGAACAGCATAAGCTACAGCGTAATATCCAGTTTTTTATAGTGGAATCGAAGCTTGTCCTTAACTCTACTTACTGATCATTACAATTCTCACTGATTTGTCTTTTAATTCTCATACAATGTACCTGATCATCAGTACTGTTCTGTTCCTTTGTTCCTGCATACCATTCCTCATTTTTGGCAACAAGGCCAGCTCCCAGCGTAGAACCGCTTAACTGTTAAAGTATAATCATCTAATATATCATTGTAACTCACTTGTCATTCAAAAAATGCAAACTAATTGACTTTCAGCTTTGTAATGCCTGCCTTTAATTTTGAATTACAGTGGCGATTATATTGGCGTGAACACCTAAAATATGCCTGAAATGTTAATTGTGTTGTAACCAATCACAGGCGAGATCTTCACACCACAGAAACCACAGGCAACGAACGGTTTCCTATCTGCCACAGAACAAATTATTTTCGTTTTGTTTTAACATTCAGTCTCTTTACAAGTAAACAATTGCTTTTCCTTCCTATTTGTTTACAGTGTGTGCTATAATAGTGAAGAATACAGGTTTGAACGATTTTGAAATAAATTACAAAGCTGAAGTGCCGGGCCGACACACGCGACGGTTTGGCGTGCGAATTTTCAAACTTTTTGTAACGATCGAAATCGGTAGTTACGCCTGATCGCAAGTTACAATGTTGCAAGGTAAGCCGCTAGAATTTTCTGATTCCCATCGCTTCGCGGCTATTGCAGCAAGCGTTGACACTTTTTTGTTAGGTCAGGGAGATTTACTATTTTGATAATTTAATATTCTTGTTTTGGTAGCTAATAATAAAGTTGAAATGCGAGAGTTGTTCTTGTCGATGTTTTCGTTTCTGATAACATAATCCTCGGTAATATTTTTTTTGTAGAACAGGGGATTGGATTTATGTGCGCTAACGATTGAACCTTCGAACTACTGTGCCGGCAGAAGTTCCTTGATCGCAAGATCGCAAACTGGAAAACCACCGACCAAATTCAACATCTATGGAATGATTGACACATCGCGTAAAGTAAACAGCCCAATTTTCGGTATCCCTTCCAAAATATAATTTTGCTTTTTCTCTGAAGGCATTTATGTATTTGATATCAGGGGGATTACATGCTGTAGGAAACTAGTTATGAGGGGATTTAGCCAAGATGTAAGTCCCCTTTGGATGCGATTATTAGCACATTTTGCGCGCAAAAGAAAAAAAAACACGATTATCTTCTTACCAAAAGAATCTCCGTAAATGTCCGTAAACTCGCATGTTACAACCCAACGGCTTTATATTGTTGAATGCATATCTGATAATCTATTTTTCTAAGAATACACGATTGTTCATTTTTTATTGTCTTCATGTAATATGTCGTTACATGGAAAGCCGGTCGTCGTCGCGTCGCGTTGGCTTCTAAATTTTTCTTTCTAAAATCGAACGATGTGCTGAATGCGGTCCTCAGCACTGATCTTGGGGAGCAGTGGTGTTTTAAATTCCTAATAAGACAGCTTGTATCCTTAAACATGTTAAACAAAACGAAAATAATTTGTTCCGTGACCGATGGGAAACCGTTCGTTGCCTGTGGTTTCTGCGGTTTGAAGATCTCGCCTGTGATTGGTTACAACACAATTAACATTCCAGACATATTTTAGGTGTTCACGGCAATAAAATCACCGCTGTAAAAGATGCATTATCGTAAATCTGCAATATTGTTATCAGTTAAAAAATATAGTTTTCTTAATTCTTGGTTTGCAACCACGTGACAGGGCGGCCATGTTGGAGCTCAAAACAATAGAAATTTTTTTGAAGAATTTACATTAAAATAGAATTTAGTTCCCAGCGGAGAGAAAAGGCCATTGTTCTTGACCTCCAACATGGCTACCGTGACGTCACTTGCAAACCAGCAATACAGGCGAAATGTAGGTAAAAATAACTTCACAGAACATTAGTTCAAATAATTATTTCATTCCTTTCCTAAGCAATCTTTGTTCAAGTCAATTAATATATTGGCAGGTTTAGGGATATTCAAGGCCATGGATTGGAGTTTCTCTATCAATTTCCTGAAAACTTTGGGTGCATCACCTGGTTGTAGTGATGGGGTCTGTGTGCCTCAGTGATCTTAGGACTATTCCTGTTTAGGCTTGGTTTCCTGATTAGGTAACTGTAATCAGTTATATAGTAGCTAAGATGCTTAATAAAGGACCTCCGATGCCCCTTCAGGTAAATGGTTAGGTGTGGGACCTCTGGCACACTTGTGTTACTACACACATCTTAAAGATGCCAATTGAAGTCATATTCGAAGGATCAACTATACCTTTGCAGCTGTTTCGTTTATTCCCTGCACCTTCTACATTTTTTTTCTCGTAAAGTCGCCTAAAATCACCAAATGGCTTAAAATCACCTTGGGTCACCAAAAATTCCCTTCATTTTAAAGCAACCTTGGCCAAAGTCTCATCAAAGTCATCAAACTTGTCCTACGTTATGCCGACTTTGGGTCCGAGAGTAGGCCTATAACTATCACTGCTGAGTAAGAACAAATACTGTTACCTGACTTCTCTTGCGCCTAAGCCAGTGAAGCAAGTCTCCATGAGGAATGTACTCAATGATCAGAAGCAGTGGTTTAGTTGTGGTCCAACAGCCAAGAAAGCTTAGGACATTTGGATGCTCTCCCACTTTCTTCATTAGTTCTATTTCGTCCAGAAACTCTTTTCTCTGTTCTTCGTTGGCATTTGCTTGAAGTAAAGTAAAATAAAGTGAGGTGAAGTGAAGCGAAGCGAAGTGAAGTGAAGAGAAGTGAAGTAAAGTGAGAAGTGAGGAAAGGAAAGGAAGGCAAGACAAGGCAAGGAAGGCAAGGTAAGGTCAAGTAAAGCTTTATTCAAACAGGGAACCCATTCAGCTTAAAGGCTGGTATCCATAGGGGCCCAGTATAAATAACATCAGGTTAAAAATAGATAGATAGATACTTTATTGATATACTTTGCAGCTATAGGCTGAATTACGTATATATAACTATTAAAATATGTAATATATCTAACAAATAGATTCCATGTTGCCGTGTGTCTGTTCAGTAATAGATTACAGATGACGTAAAAATGTGGTAAAAACACAGAAGTGGCACACGAGCCGCAGGCGAGTGTGTCACTGATGTTTTTACCACATTTTGATGTCTTCTGTGATCTATTACTGAACAGACGCACGGCAACATGGAGTCTATTTGTTTTATATACTAAAGAAAGAAAATGCAAGCAAAAAACTTGTTTATTTTCACATCTCTGGAAAAATAGTTGCAGTGATGACATAATCTGTGCATCTGGCCTCTAATAGATTATAGATTATAGATTACCAATCACAACACGCGAACACATTACATTATATAAATATGGATATAACAATACTATGCTAATAATGTGAAATTAATAACGCTAAAAAATTCCAATGATATTACTGAGATATATAACTATCTGAGTATGAACAATGTAGGATTTCATTGATTTCAGGCTTTATTTAAACGGATGCACTGTGATGTGTAATAAAACAGTTTCTTTCTCTGTTGGTCTTAAAATTGATGTTAAAAGTTTGGGTGTGCCTAAAGACATATTTCGGGATATATAGAGATGGTAATAACTTTTGTAGGCAGTAACTCTTATCCTCTAAAATTGCATCGAAAAGTGACTGAGACAGATTATGATGATGGACTTCTAATAACTCATACCGACTGATAACGAGGCATTTACATAACCCATTCTCGGGCAAATGAATTGGAAAGCACTCTCCTTTGGACCCGTTCTAAATCGTCACTTAAATATCTAGTACTGTAAGCAAGGAGTGATACAATGGAGCAGCATAATCACAAACTGACCTGATGCAGCTAGTATAAAACAGTAAAATAAGAGTTACAATATTGCAGATATTAGGATCTGGCAGTGTATTGTCTGGAACTAAGTTTGGTCAAATTTTGAAGGGAAACTAGCACGTTATGATCTGTGGGAACAATAAAAAAATTGGGGTCACCAAGTTATCATCAAGCTTTAAGCTATCATCATTTAAGCTAAAACTAGGGAGGAGTCATACACTAGTTGGAACAGCATAATCACAAACTAACCTGATGCAGCTAGTATAGAACAGTAATACGTCAGCCTGCAGGATGTTTGCACATTTGAGTTGTGTAAAAACGTACAGCTGTTTGGCCACTTTCATTTGATCTCTAACACGTGCACATTCCACATCAGGTCGCTTGTAATTGTGATGCCCAGAATTTTTGCCTTTCCCACAATTTCCAAAGCTTGACCATTAACATATAATATGCAGCTCTTTGCATCTATCACTAGTGAGTTGAAATCTGTTGTTACCACTGTTCTACACCGTTCTACCAATAGTTGTGCATTGCTTGTTGCCCCCTTTGGGACAACCTTTGACACAGTTGTGTCATCTATGTACTTCCCTAAATTTGTTGAAATGATACAGCTAAATCATTGATGGTAATATAATGAATAACCAGGGACCTAATTTAGTCCCCTAACTCAGGGACCCCAGAGGGGACTAGTCCCCACTCCAAGACACATCCCTCTGCGAGTTTGATTCTCTCATAACGGTTTCAGAAGTCACGTGTGACGTATTACTCGAACTGCACGGCCTCCTTTAACCCGGCTGATGTCTTCCTTGTCAGAGGTGGCGATATCCATCCTCACCCAGGACCTATCAGACAGTGTAAGGAGTCAGCTAAGTTTGATATACCAAAAGCATTGAAGGCAAATGTTAAAGTCGCTCACTTGAATGTCCAGTCCTTGAAATCAAGAGAGAATTTCTGTCTCGTTAAAGACACCATATTGCAAAATGGCTTTGATATCTTAACGTATCTGAAACATGGGCCGATTTATCTGTGTCTGACGCAAGCCTCGAGATCTCTGGTTACCAACTTTTCAGACAGGATCGTGGACAACATAAAGCTGGAGGTGGCTTGTGCATCTACGCCAAGTCAAACCTCAAGATTTCTGTGCTTGAGAATTTATCATCTGCTGCGACGATGGCTTTCAACAACTTTGGCTAAGAGTTCAATGCAGAAAGTACAAATCGTTTTTCATCTGCAACACTTATCTACCTCCACAAACACCAACCACGTGCTTTGAATCTCTTGTAAACAGCCTCACAGATGCATTACTCCTAGACTTAAATGTTGTCATTCTTGGTGACCTAAATTGCAATCTTTTAGCTTCTAGCCCTGAGGCTACCTCACTGCGGACCTTTATTTCAACATTCAATTTACACCAACTGGTTAAGAAACCCACAAGGATTACAGAAACCACAAAATCTTTAATCGACGTAATTTTGACGAGAAACACGGATATTGTCAGCCTCAGCGACGTGCTTGCCTGCTCAGTAAGCAATCACGATCTTGTTTACCTAGTATTAACGTTGAAGACTCCTCGACTCAAGCCCTCCTATGTTACCATCAGGAGTTACGCTAATTACAATGCAAAACAATTCTGTGAGGATCTGTCACTTGTACCTTTTCATATGATATCCATGTTTGACGATTTTTGATGACCAAGTGGAGACGTTCAATGCGTTATTTACGGATATTTTAGATGACCACGCCCCTTTAAAGCGGGTAAAAATCAAGTCAAGACCAAACCCATTTGTTTCAGCTGAAATTCGCCAGCTAATGAAAACCCGGGATCAATGGCACCGGAGAGCCATTAAATAAAATGACCGTCTTCAATGGAACGCATATCGTTTCTTTAGACAGGAAGTCAAGCGTAACTACGAATTGCAGAAAAAGCTTATGTGAGATCTCAGATATTACAAAACAAAGAAATACTAATGCAATTTGGAAGATCATTAACAACTGCCTGCCAAAGAAGTGCAAAAGCCGCCCTATTATTCCTGACGACCCAGTTTCCCTTGGCTAATAGATTTAATGAATATTTTACATCTGTTGGAAGTTCAGCAGCTCAGGAAGCTTATGACCTTGCTCGTATACATAATTATCATATCAATCCCGCTATGCTAACCCTTTTGCGAACGCCTGGTGATTGCCCTGACTTATTTTCGATTTCACCCCGTACTGGAGAAGGATGTTGAAGGTGTAATTAAGGGCTTCTCTTCCAACAAAGCACCAGGTTGTGACAAGATTACTACCCGCGTCCTCAAGGACTGTTTGCCACTCATAGTACCAATTGTTACAAGCATTATGAATAATTCATTTAGATCTAATTGTTTCCCGAAAGTATGGAAAATGGCTGAAGTTACCCCTGTGTTAAAGTCTGGCAACCCCGAAGATCCCTGTAATCACCGGCCCATCTCATTACTGCCAATACTATCTAAGGTGTCTGAGAAATTAGCTCACCGTCAGTTCGTTGACTACATAACCACCAAAAAGAAGCTATCTAAAAATCAGAGCGGTAATCGAAAATGTCACTCGACGGAAACCGCTCTCTTACACGTAACAGATGATTTTCTCATGGCCATTGATAAGAGTGAAGCGTCCGTTGTCGTGCTACTAGACATGTCTAAGGCATTCGACAGTATCAGACATGATATTCTCCTTCAGAAGCTAGAGTATAGGTGTTGCTTCTTCGAGCTTGGAGTGGTTTCATATTACCTGTCTGGTCATAGCCAGAGAGTGCGCATTGGGGATGCTATCTCATACCCGCTCCCTCTTAAATACGGAGTTCCTCAGGGTTCTATCTTGGGGCCCGTGTTATTTACCATCTATGTAAATGATCTCTTGTCCGTTCCAGCCCACTGCAAGTCTGTGTGCTACGTCGATGACTGTAAACTATACCTATCCTTTCGCTCAACTGACATTGCTCGCGTATTCGGTTATTTGAACGAAGATTTGAGAGAAATCTGCTGTTGGTGCTGTCAGAATTTCCTTTCCAATAAACCCAGCTAAAACTAAATCTTACTAGTTGGTGTTCCACAACTACTGCGGCAGTTGCCTCCAACGTCAATTTCACTCTTGGAGAAGGAAATAACACCAGTCCCCTGTGGCAAGGACCTTGGAGTCTACATCGACCAGTCCTTTAACATATAACGATCATATTGCTAAAACTACTTCTAACTGTATTTTCAAACACTAGTCCCAGATCAGCAGGATTAAACACCTTTTGGACAGGAAAACTCTTTTACTTTTGATGAACGCTTTTGTTTTTAGTACAATGTATTATTGTTCAACTGTATAGGCCAACACATGTCAAAGAAATATAAAGAGAAGCTTCAGCTAGTGCAGAATTTCGCTGCCCCGTATCGTATTAGGTCTTAAGAAATTTGACCACATCTCCCAAGGCATAAAATCTCTTAATTGGCTCACTGTTAAGGAGAGACTTTATTTCAACGATGCTGTAAATGGTATTTAAATGTGTAAATAATTTAGTTCCTGAATATCTGACTAACACGTTTGTTCCATCGATCTCGTATTCATAGTAGGATAACAAGATCATGTAATCTGCTCTCACACACGCACTCCCATACTCGCCTGCTCCATCTCTGGGCAACGTGCATTCACGTATCGCGGATGCAAAATTGTGGAATAACCTCCCAAAGGACTTGAGAGAGCAGCTGAGAATGTGAACGCCTTTAGGCTCCGCCTACTGAATGCACTCCTTAGTGGAATGTTACGCATGAATGAATCGTTTCAATCTTCTATTCTTGTCTAACTTTTGTATTAAGTTCACCAGTGTTTTTTAGCGTGTACTGGCCTTTTGTATTTATATTGTATTAGCTTTTGTTTTACTTATATATATAAATATTTTAGGCCAATATATTATTATTATAATATTACAATAATTTAATGTAGGCTTTGTAACTGAAAAACCCAGCTTGGGAGTTGCAATAAAAGTATGTATGTATGTATGTATGTATGTATGTATGTATGTATGTATGTATGTTGTATGTATGTATGTATGTATGTAGTATGTATGTATGTATGTAAGGGCAGACCGCTTGAGGCCTCGTCGAATTTCGTTTTTTTCATCATAGCCAAGAAATTGCATGTTTTTTAAAGTTTCCCGTATCCTGTAGGAAGTCTCAAGAGAATGGTTCGATTTTCATTGGCTCTCAAAAAATTCGTGCAATTTCATTGGCTTTTCATCATCATCAACAGCATTTTTACTTTGTTTTAGCAGCTGGGATTCAAAGGCCACCTTCCATTGTGTATGCATGACCAAACAGTTGGCAAATACACAACACTAACAGAGCCATTTAAAATTTTTGTTTATTTACCATATTGTTGATATGAGTTGCTGTAATATATGGAACTGTTACATTTTTCTGGGACGAACCTTTGTCTGAGATGAACTTCATCTCGCAAATGAATATCATTTCAAGTACGGTACTTCACACTCACACCATGCAATTCTTTGACAGCAACAATCCTCTCCTCTCCATACGAATGGCCCAGTCTTTGCTCATTAGCAAAGTACTGGAGACCATCTGTCAGTTTTGCTTTCTTGACTCTTCCAAACCGCTCCCTGGCCTTAGAGTTCCTCAATGAATTCTCTGTTCTGATTGGGGGTATTTCGCTGGCAATCCAACACACTGGATGTCCCTGCCACTCCTAATAGGATTAAGAGGTACACAAACGATTCTTTCAATCTCACCCATAATACATCGGTTACTGTGATAATGACAAACTTTATCCAGATTATATTGTTTAAAGGTCTCACGTTGCGGAGCTGGTCTTTCACAAGTGGCTTAAAGACAAGAAATTGGTGGAAGCAGGTGGCCAGGGCACGGGCGCGCGAGGGCACTTATGTTTGCTCCAACCATTTTCCTGAGGGAAAATGAATGCCAAATAATCCCGAAACAGATTACCCTTCCTTGTTTATGATGGTTTCTGAGCATCTCCAATTCAACACGCCAAAAAAGTGTAAACGAAATCGACCACAGGTGTGGGAAAGATCTCTCAGCCCTAAACGTAAAAGGGGTTTTGAATCAGAAGACGAACTGTCGGAGATTTCAGACACCTGCGAAGATGACCCTACTGTTTATAAATTATATCAATACTGTTTGAGCATTTAACTAGAGAATCTGACGTTAGGGTGGTCTGCCCTTATGAACAAGGCACATTCTTTTAGCCCATCAAGACGGTCAAGACCTCCTTCATGCTGATAGGCTACCTTAGCCATGAAAGCTTTGATGGCCTCTTTCTCTACCACATGATAGCGGGCATTACCCCTTAAATCTACCAAAGCAAAGATTGAGCCCAAGCATTAGCAACCATGGACAGCTGTTTCGGCCTTCTTAGGCCTCAGCAGTATGGCATAGCTAATACCCAGGCTCAAGTACCCACATATAAGGATACCTCACAAATTAATGTGAATGCCCTTAGAGTGGCTTCAGCTTACCAGATCACATTAATTTGTAGGTATCCTCGTCACTTCAGCCACATCCCACAAGCTTTACGTTTTCGCCTCTTTTGTTCCCTTGTTCCATCCTTCCGGAACACTCGTACAAGCTGGTGAATTGTAGCTTCTTAAAGGCATAGTTTACTTTATAAAGTAAAGCAATGATGTGGTTGCATGCCTCTCCTGACCCTGCTATGCAAGTGCTCCATGATGTAACAATCCTACTGTCACTCTTAGGTCCTTCAGTACAAATCCATACTTCATGCGGATCATCCCGAATCCTTTGTGAGGGGCGGACTTTTCCTTTTAAAAATGTCAGTTAACTGTTCACAGGGCATTTCGCTAAATAAACAGTATCAACGAAACCACTCCTCCAGTAGGAGTAGGCCTTCTGATCCTTACAGACCCCAATATAGTCCACATCCACAGCCGGCTTTTTTTTTGTAAAATATAAAAACTGAACAGTTTACCATCATCGATTTCAGGCCATTCATGAATATTGTTTTGCCATGTTTCAGCAGATAAGGAGTTCGGATCTGTAACAATTCCGTGGCTCGAAAGTCTTGAATTGTACTCGAGTTTTAGGTCTGAATAAATTTCTTGATCAGAAAACTTTTTTGGAACATTGAGCTCGTATGCACTGAATGTCCGAGCAACGAGATCGGCTTTTTTGCCAGTTATATTCAGGGTTTTTATTAAGAATTGTAGTAAGAGGAGAATAGTGCGAAGTAACAGGAGACTATTATGAAAAGGCAAGGCTCTTTCAGGGAGCAAGTGAAATTTAGAAGGAGAATTCTGCGTTGTAGCCGGAGTACTCTGCGATCTTGATGCCTAATGAACACCCTGCAGTTTAACACCACAAAGAGCCAGAAAATCCTTCAACGAACTTACAGTTAAGCTTAGAAAGTCCGCGTACTCGAGGACTTCCTCGCCTTGCCTGGGCATCAGAAACTATTTGAGGCCCACCTTCACGTTCAGCCGACAAGTAAAGACTGTTTACTTGTTATTCTCGTTACCTCTGTTCTCAAACCAGGCTTTTAAAGACGAAGGTAGGACAGCCGTCGTGTTGATCGCATCGTCCGCCATTGTTTTGAATGCTTGGCCGCGCGCTCGCCCCAGTGTTTTTGCACCCCCTACAAGATGGCGGAAAAAAACCTTGAAGAGGTCTATTATACGTTATCTGTGAACATATCTTGTTTAATCCAATCCTTTAAATATAACTATATACTAGCAGGGAAACTATTAGTTTGGTATGCTTCCAGTATAGAACCTTACTTATGCCATACCAAATAAATGTGCTTACCTTCTTGCACGTCGTTGTCTCTTTTTGTAATACACAAAGCCAATAACAAGCAGGAGGGCAACCAAAGATGAACCACCAACAGGAAAGACTATCTTCAACAAAACTGTTTCAAACGATACACCAGTAAAGCTTATAAAACTAAAATAGTTAATAGGTAAAGAAGGTATTTGGTGTGTTTTGGCATGTTTGTGTTTTTATTTGTTGCTCATGTTAATGTCTAGTTGCAAAAAGAGTTCTGCATCCGACCTAATACACCTTTTGCTGTTCATTTACAGAAAATATCCATTCATTTGTGTCAAAATTTGTTTCATTATGGTCAATATACTCCCATTTACACCAATATGACCTTCATTTTAGCGAAAGGAACATTCAAGAATAACATCTGCACATGTATTATCATTCAAAATCACCAAAAGATAAACAATACCTTGGGTGTCTCTAAAACAAAGACCTCTAAAACGAAGACCCTAAGACCCTAATACCTTAAGACCCCAAAAACTCTAAAATGAGGACCCCCTAATTTTCTAAGCATTTTTTACCTTTAGTGAAGTTTTGCTACTTCTTTATCTGGCCAATTTTTTTCATATATATTGGTGTCGATGTTTTATCCGCCATCTTGAGCTGAGTAACCAGGCTCCCATACTTGGCCGGAAGTTACCTACTGATTTCCTTCCTTCTGTCAATCATGGGGAGGAAGAGAGAGAGCGCGCTCTGCCGTGTTTTCCCGGCAAAGTTTGGCAAGTGATTGTTAGTCAATTTTTGGATCTTTCCTGTGTTTTCTCTGTTCTGTCTATGAATGGTATGTTTCATCGGACCAGCCATGGATTGGTGAGTGAATCGAACATGATTTAATTTGATTTAATTCCGACATCTTAGTAGTGATTCATTTGCTTGTACCTATAACGTTAACAAAAAACAATAGCTAATTAGCGTAATTCTTTTGAACAGAGATATCTTGCAAAACTTTCCACGAATATTTGTTTATAGAACAAGCGACCGTATGTACTTTTTTAAAATTGCATTTTCACAATCCTCCCCTTGCTGATATAGATTTGGCCTCTTATGAACCTTTTGAGTGCAACTCAGAAGGCACACCACTGTATACATGTGACATAGTGACAGTTAGATTTCCCCAGAAATGCCACGAAGAAATAGAATCCCATTTGAACACCGTGAAAGGATAATTGGGGCCTTTGAAGATGTACATGTACTTAATAGTTGCAGATACACTTGCAATCAACAGATCCACAGCCAGAAGTATTGTGTCGAGATATGTAAGGGAAGGCAAAATTGCGGAAAGACGACAAGGCCCAAACCATGTTAGGGTAGATAATGAGATGAGAGACTGCCTCAATGACATTTTGAGTGAAAATTGCTTACTGACGCTAACAGAGCTTAATCAAGAGTTGAGACAACGCCTTCTTTAAAAACATAGCATCTGTGACCGCACTGTGGCAAGAACCCTGGAAGGAAATTGTTGTTTCGTGTAAAACTGGCCAGATCTGTTCCTGTGGAAAGAAACTGCCCTGATGTCATTCAGAAATGACTGGACTATGGCAACTGGTTCATGGGCCATGCAATGGTAAACCACAATGTATTCATAGACGAATGTGGTTACAACAATTATTTGGACTGCAAGAAGTCACGGAAGAGCAAGAAGAGGGGAACAGGCCTATATACAGGTCGGTGGTCAGCGTGGAAAAAATGTTACTGTCACAATGGCCATTTCACCCACCAATGGTCTGGTTTGCTACTCTTCAGCTGAAGATATGATGTCTTCTTGGCACAAACAAGACTAAACCTTGATCCTGACGAACATGTTATCTTAATTTATGACGGAGCACCAGCCCACCATAACCCTGCTATTTCCGGTCCCAACACAGAACTAAAAAAGGTTAACACCCTACAGTCCATTCTTGAACATTGTAGAACAAGCAATAACTTCCTTGAAAGCGGCAATCAAAGCAGACATCAGCTGTCCTGAGATACAGGAGCAGATGAATAACATAGAAGAAGCAAGACGCCAGGGAATTGCTCTGGGTAATTGTCACACTCAGCTATTGCTGCAAGCCCTACAGCGAAATATTGGTACCATTGCGGCAGATAAATGCTGACAATGATATCATTTCATGCAAACATATTTGCCACGATGCCTCACTAGTGAGGCAATAAGAGGCATAAATTGTTCAGCGAATTTGATAATGCTTCTTCAAAATGTTATTATGGCTGCAATGTTTGTCTCCCCACACTAAAGATTGCTAACTTCATGGAAATGGTTGTATAATAATGCAATTGATTGTAAGTTCTCATGTAAATTGTGTTATTGAAAGTCTTTTGCCGAAAAAAGATTGTTCAATAATGCAATAATTATTGATTGTCGTTTCATGACAACGAATTTTCTTTAGACAAAAATGAAAATACATTTACAGCCAATGAATGTCAAACGAAGGTATTGTTTATCTTTTGATGATTCTGAATGTTAATACATATGCAAATATTATTCTTGAACGTTCCTTTAGTGGGAATGAAGGTCATGTTGGTGTTAATGAGAGTATATTGACCATAAATGAAACATATTTTGACAAATGAATCACTATTTTCTTTAAATGAATGGCAAAAGGTGTAATTATAAATATAGACCCTTTTTTATAATGGCGCTAGACAAATTATTCTTTTATTTCTATGGTAATTAGCCTATAATAACAGCCTCATTAGCATTTGCAAAATTAAATAAGTGAGGTTAGTAAGCCTAATTTGCATACATACAAAATGAAAGAGGCCTATTGACTTGAAGTTCGGCAAGTTCAGTCTACCCTTGTCTTGGCTTAAACACCTGCTCAACAATGGTAACCCTAGTAAACATGATACATGGTAACCTGAGTCGACTCAAGGCAAAAGGTCTTTGCAAAGATGTTTCCACTTAAAGGAAGACGTTTAAAACTGAGAGGACAATTTGTTAACACTACCCACGGTACCCAATCATTCATACATATTCACTCAGATTAGACTGCTTAACCAGCTGGTGAAAACGCTTTAGGTCGATTGCAGTCCTCAGCCATATTTTCAAAGTAACTAGCAATGTTTCTTACCATCTTCTTTTGTCTTAGCAACCACCACAGAACTCTTTGCTCCATCACCAATAGACGTAAATGCAAGGACTTGAAATTCATACTCTGTAGACGCACTCAGCCTAGTAACAGTTATTAAAGTTTTTTCAACCTGCAAGGTGTTTGGCACGTCGTTAGAACCTTTCTGTTTAAAGAACAATTTAAATCCTTTGACAATTCCATTGCGAGATTCTACTGGTGGTTCGTCCCAAGTCATTACAATAGTAGTAGAGGTACTTGCGACTGGTGTTAAGCCACTTGGAGCTTCTGAAGGAACTAGATGAGCAGGTCAAGAAGATAAATAAATAAGATTATTACACAGAAGTAAACAGAGAAGATTAAGATGGCTTAGTTCGGTCCAGTTCAAGTATGGTCGGTACCATCCGACAGACACATCAACAAAGGTCAACAAAAGGCTCTCAAAACTAATATTAAAATGACCTTGAGACTGAAGTGACGAGAATGTGGGCAATGAGGACAGAGATTGTATCAACAATATTATTGTTGGTGTGCTGTAACATATTAGAAATTGAATGGACCAGAATTTAGGAAAGTTCCCTGGAGCCATTAATTAACATCAATGAGCTGCAAAAGGTCATCCTCTTAGAAACCATATAAATCTAAAATATCAACTTTCAATGAATTTTAAGATACTGTATTCCGAAAAAATGATTGGATTTAATTAAAGCAAAAGGTAGAAACGTGCAAAATATGAAATTACCAGTATTACTCATGGCTCTTAAAAATTAGTAATCAGAACGTATACATACATGTAATTACTATTGTTGTTGTTGCTGCTCACTTGTTACAGAACTGTCAGATAACATTATTATCGTCTTCAACTACTGGTTTGTAAGACAATGAAAAACGGAACAATCACGCAAACAGCTAGCAAGGTTGATTAAAAGCAGGGCTCGAAATATCCGCTAGCCCGACTCCCGGGGCTAGCAAAAGTTTTTGTTTGGCTAGTGAAAAAAGTTCTTTGCTAGCTCAGTGGGCTAGCACTACAAAAGTCCAGTTCTCTGGAGAATTGATAAAAACAATATTTCCATTGAAATGTTTAGAAAGATATTTCTCATGCAATTAATTACATGTAAAGTCAAGCTCAGGACTAGCTATTACAGCCTATGTCACAAAGCATGCTTAAAAGACGGTGAGTATGTGATTTAAAAATAATATATTCGCAGGCATTCTATGTGGACGGCAGAAATCTGGGAAGCATTTGGCCGACTTAACATGCACACAAAGTCCGCCGTTGTGAATGCATTTTGCTTTGTTTCTTTCAGTGAGGCTTTGCCTTTACCAAACAGGGAAAGAAAGGAGATGGTGGTACTGAAGATGGGTGTAAACAGAGTGCCAGTGGGCCAGCTGATGAAATTCAGACTAAAACCAAGAAGTATCATAAGCAGCAAAAACGTTTGTTTCTTCCACAGTGGAAAACAAAAATATTTAATGGCCGTGGATGAAAAATGGTGAGTCAAAAAGGGTGATTGAAAGTTGGTTTTTGTAGTATACTGTTGTATTGTTTCAAAAGACAATTCAAGAGGAGAATTCATCGGGCACTACTTGTAATTCATAACTGTATTAAATACATTATTGATATTTGTAAGCTATAAACATTTTTTATGTGTACTTTAGCATATTAGGGTGGCCCACATAATAACTGTGCAGTTGGCTAGAGCTCTCAGGCTCTGGGCTAGTAAAGTTGCAATACCAGCTAGCCCATGGCTAGTAAGACTTCAGACAAATTTTCAAGCCCTGAAAAGTCGTTGAAAAGTAAAGGGTCCCACAACTGAATTTTCCAATCCACTGCGCAAATCTCTCACCAGCACAAACAATGCATGTGTCTGCCCCAACTGAGCAAGGCCCTGAAAATCAATACTGCAGCCAATGGCAAAGATGTAAAACCTAATCAACAGGTATTTTGCCGAATCTATACCAACTGACGTGTTTGTAAAATCTATAATGGCTGACAGCGAATGTAGCCTGCGAGCAAGCTCTCTTGGGGCTTGATCCCAGGAGTACAGCAAAGGACTTGCAAGGGGAGTGGTGGAGTGATGTGACACTCACGCTACAGAATGACGCGTCAGGAAAGATGAGTGGTTTTAGATCAATAAAGGCACTCGGACTATATTTGCGAACTATATCTTGTCAACGAAGGTAGAGACAATGATTTTGAAGACTGAAGATCGAAGTTTTCATGATGAAACGTAATGCTCCCAGAATCGTGAGTAGTCTGTGCTACGATAATATCGGATTCCAGCCCTTATAAAACACTTCGTTGCATGATCACACAAATAGGTTCGGCTTTAAATCTTCTTGACCACGTTTTCCCTTTGCATACCATCAACTATTGGACTTGTAAGGATTCTTGTAAGGATTCAACGGAAAATGCAAAAACTGGTCAAAAAAGTGACTTTTCGATAAGACACAGACTATTAATCTGTCTCCAGAAAGGAAAATCGAACAATCTCATGTGCGCAAAATTATCATTGCATTCATTCAGCTGTTTTATGTAAGCTTAACATTCAGAGACATGCAAAATGCCATTCTTCCTCAGTTAGCCCAATAGTTTTCTTGTCATCAGAGCAAATACAAAGATTACGAAGCATGTCTGGCAAATTTTTGCAAGAGGTGAAATCGGTTTTGAAAATACGAAAACTTTCAGATGAGAATTCTGTAGCGTAACAGAATAACTGACACACAAGTTTACGCATGCCATTGTTTGTGTTGATCAAAACGGTGGAAACACTAAGAAGAGAGGAGGCTTAATGTGGGGTTAAAACCAAAAAATCTCTGTTGGAATTTAAATGATCGGAATTTAATGATCAAAATGGTGGAAACACTAAGAAGAGAGGAGGTTTCACGCAGGGTTAAAACCGAAATATCTGTGTCGGAATTTAAATGACAGCTTGTCGATTTCTGAGAAGTCTTGAGAAGTGAAAAACACACCAACTGATTAAAGCCAGAGTTTGCTGCAGTTGATCCACCGTTATCCACATATCCCTCTTTTGGTCTGGAATTACTTATAAATAAACAGTTTCCGATTGGATTGCAAAACGCAGAGAGGAGCCGAATTAATCTTCAGGTTTGATTGGCTACTACTACTGGTACTATTTGCCGAAGTGAACGCTAACAGCTTTTGGTATTAATAGCAAAGTGTCTAAATGCACGTGCAGTAGACATAACAAAGGGAAAAAATCAAACCAAGAATAAAATTGAACCACAACAACATAACCCTCCTCCATTTGAAATGTTTTCAAATGAACTCTACAAAGTAAAAGCCTTGGGCATTAAATATGACATTTATTACTTACATGCAGTGTTGAAATATAACATCAAGATAATTAATAAAATTATAAATTAATAAAATTATAACTAATTCAAAACAACTGGCCTATTTATTGTTTGAGTTGTAGTAAATGAATTTCCAGAAGAACCCTGGTAAGACATGTTTCACAGATAGATGTGATTTTGAAAGGGTTGCTTACGGTTTTTTAAGATTTTGACATTGCATTCCTTCCAGTCATTTGACCCTTTCATCCTAATTCAATTCACTGGTTAAACCTCGTGTCTAAACAACCATAATGATACAAATATGCTATGGTTTTGTAAGCAGGTTGGAAATAAAAAATCAAAAGAATGCCCGGGCTTCAATGTGATGAGATTCCCATCTTCCCATGCAAAAAAAAAATGTCCTGGCTGGCCAGGTCTGGCCCTGGTCTGCCCTGGCCACCCTGGTCCAGTAACTGGATGAAACAATGCTTGTCCCAGCCTGGCCCAGTTAGGCCTCGGTTGGCCCAGGCCAGTCAAACTTGGGTCTATGGAGAGTTCTGCTGGCCTATGCAGGCCTTGCCTTTACTTAGCCAGCTGATACTACTTGTTAAGAAAGCTTTTACTGGCCTCCTCAGCTGGCCTTAAACAGCTTAAGTCAGTATATGCTGGATTTTTAACTAAGGCATCGTTTACACTGATGCGGTTTCCAATGGACACGGTTTCATGACCTCGAAACCGCATCAAAAACAACACAGTTTAGAAGTGTTTACACAGAACCCATCCAACCGTTTACGTCATGGCGATCTTGTTCTCAGGCATTCTTCTGGAAGCATAACACCGGCCAAACAGTTGTCACATCAAACACAAGTTCTCCCAGGCCGAATACAGAATCGTTGTTTTGGTTTTATCTTCGTTACTCTGGAGCGTATTGACGAAAAAGTCAAAATTTCAAGACATCTCTGCCTATTATTACAATATGCCTCTCGGTTTATAGAGAGTAAAATATATGAAAGCCGAAAAAGCGAACTTAAATTGTGATTGTGCAAAAAAGCGCTGCACTCTGTGCGAGGTTCATCATATTTATCCGCAAACCAGCCAATTTTGCACCAAACTAAGTAACCATTTTTAAATCGATGTAGTTTCGCTGTTTACACGACCACAGAAACCGTATCATTTTGAAAACGCTCCACTTTTGAAATCGTTTTCAAAATGACCCGGTTCTGACAATGAACTCAACTGGCGCCGTGTAAATGAAAGGTGTAACTGCATGAAAACCGATGCGGTTACAAATGAAACCGCATGCTGGAGAAGCATTTGACGCCTAAATTTAAACTCAAGTTTCCGTTCCAAACTGTTAACTACTGAATGCTTGATTTGTTCAGATTGAAATTTGTTCGATCTAATTAGGCGAGTCTTCATAAGACGTTGGCAGGGTGCCTTTGTTTGTTTCCCTTTCAGGCAAGGATGGTAGAAAAATAGATAAGTTTACTTAGGATTGTTTATTCACAAATCCATGGGAAAGTGAGGTTATCCCTTTCTAGTTTATCTCCTGGGAGACTAAATCAAATCAACGCCAAATGAAATCAAATCAAATCAAATTAAATTCAATGTTGGTTTTTGGTGAGATGGGAAACCCAGAGAAAACCGGAGCAGAATAGAGAGCCAACAAACTCAGCCCACTTATGATGCCGAGTGCGGGAATTGAATCTGGAGGGTTGATTTTTTGTCGGCACCTTTGAAAAAAATGTCCCGAGGGTCCAAATTTTATTGGCTTCTTTGAAGAAAAGTTCCGACCCCCCCCCCCCCCACTTTTGCAAAAACTCGCCATCCTTAGGGGGGTGCGGATAAAAAATAGAACGACCCGAGGACGTCGTTTAAAATACTTTAGGCAAAAGAAATAAACTGGTTTTGTAGATATTAGAGTATAATTATATTTGCACTGTAACCTTTTTGTTCAACTCACATAAGACACGACACTCACTAAATGTTTGTAGCGCTTTGAGCAAATAATTCATCCACTACTTCCACTAGCAAACAAGAAACAAACACTGTTTGTTGGCTGATCCTGTTTTAAATGGCAACTCCCTGAAAAGTTCCTCTATACACCGATAAGATAAGATAAGAACTTTATTTTATCACGCTAGCCTATTTAAAAATGTAAAAAAACGATAGCTGGTTTCCAGTGGGGGCGTGAGCTAAGTATAAAAATTAAAAATATCCTAAAATATACTAACAACCGTAATTAAAACTATTTGTGCATTTAGTATAACCCTAAGTATAATAATTAAAATATACTAAATATAGTAACAACCATGATTAATGCTATTCATTCACTTAAATATAACCCTAGGAAAAAGATTCCTACATGATATTTGGTCTATAGGTTGAAATAAGCTTATCAAACGTAGCCAAAGTTTCACAATTACGTATTTCATTCGGTAAGGAATTCCAGACCCTAGCACCATTGTAGCTGAAACTCTTCTTTAAAAATTCAGTCTTTGGCAATGGAAGGGCCAACTTATTATCGGTGTTCCTTAGATGATAACTGTCAGCTGAGCACAAGTTCCTAAAGATATTTGAAAGCCTCGCTGGTGCCAAGTCATGGAGAACCTTAAACATTTGCCTAGCCTTAATACGAAATCTGCGTTCGCTTAGTCAACTCCAGTCAAGATGGCGCAGGGCTAATTCAGACTGTCTAGCCTCGTTTTTGTAACGCATGATCACCCTAGCGCATATGCTATGGAGTTTCTGAAGCCTTTCGACTAATACACTTCCTAATGAATCCCAAACCTCACAACAATGATCAAAGTGAGGCATAATTAGAGCATTATAAACTGAAACAAGTACATCTCAACTTGCAAAATCTCTAAGCCGCTTTAGAGCACTAATTCCTGTTGTAATCTTTTTAGTTATTTCTTCAATATGCTTGCTCCACGTAAGAGATTCATCAATATACACTCCAAGTATTTGTGCATCTCTGCCTCTTTTGATCGGATCTCTCCCAATACATACATTTGGTGCCAAGGGAAGCTTAGTCAGTCTTGATATTTCTCAATGGATATTTCTCAACTCATCATCGCTCGTCAGAAGTTCGAGTTTTTCATCTCCGATTCTTTATCTTCTTTTTCGTATCTTCGCCTCATTGTTCTTTAGTTCTGAAGTGCTTAAGTTCTAAGCACATGTTCATTTGAGTGTGATTAGAAGGACTAGAAGTCAGAATTCCTGAATCGTTTGTTTATCACTGTCAAACTCGAAGGAATCACTTGATTTCTTTGAACCAGGTGCGCGTTTCTCGAAACTCCTGAAAACGTTCAGGTCCGAAAAAGTATTTTACGTGCATTAGGTTCATTACCAGAAACTCTGTTTCTAATATTTGTAATGATCACTTAAGAAAAGCATGCAAGAAAACTGGGAAATACATTGGGCTACTTTGTTCAAAAAGCCAGTACCAAGCGATATAAAACCAACTTGAAAAATACTTTTCGGGCCTGAAATGGTTTCCGGAGTTTTGAGAAACGCACGCCTTTATCTTTCAATTGCAACAAGATTCTGTCAATGAAGTTAAATTATACTGACTGATCATTTGAGCATCACTGACATTAATAATAAACTTTGCGTGGAATTTATTCGAAACAAGAGGCTACAATTAGCCAAAACTCGGGCTTACAAAAAACAGTATTGTATCCCTAATTTAGCGCTAAACAAAATAATAGAGAGAAGTCTGTTTTTCTTGCATTGGACGCATAGTGCTTAGCTTGTGTTGGAGTCTATTTCTTTCGAACCCTATCAACATATATCTCTCTAAAATCACAAAATTGCTTTATAGCTCGACCATTGAGAACAATAATTATAACACTTGTAAAAAATATTTCTAAAAGAAGAAGAAAAAGAGAAACGAAAAAAAGACAAAACAAAACAAAAACAAAGAAAAAATACCTGCAATATATGTCACTAATGGTATCGAACCCAGGTTACCTGCGTCAGAGGCAGGAACAATGACCTGTAGGCTGAGCCGAACAACAAACGGCACATAGAACTCACAGTATCTTGGTTTCCTGTTTAATTCTCGACGAGATAACTCCCTAGAAATCTTACAGATCTTGCTGAAACTCTCACAGGAAAATACTCGCTACTTGCTTGTCCCGTCCGGTTCTAACATGCTCCCACGTGTTCGTTACCTTATATGGTAGTGCTATCAAACGTCACAAAACTATGAGGGGTATGGTCAGTAAAAACTCTCGTATACAACTCCTCTAAAAATTGTAGCTCGCAATTTTTACAGTTACCTTTAACTAGAAACTAGTCCGATTCGCTTAATGACAGTCCAGTTTACTTAAACACAGTTCAGTCTTAATTCTCTTCTGCTAGCAATTGCTCTGCAATTCTCTGAGCAGCCCTACGAGCTGCAGTTCGTCTTGGTCTCTGGGCTCCTGGATCAGCTTGATCTTTCCTCCCCTCTTGTGGTTGGTCAACATTCTCCACTGCTCTGATCTCCAAGGGGCAAACTAGCTGAAGTGGTCGCTCCATAGTATGTCTCTTGTGTAACAATGTCACTCCTCTGACGACGCCATCTTTGCCTTTGATAAGACGCACCACTTTACCCCTTTTCCATTCCCATGGTTCTTTTCGTCTCCAATGATAAGCACGATTTCACTCACTTGAGGCGTAGCTCCCGATACCTTGTCAAGTCTGTGACTCTTCATTAAGCTATGGACATACTCCCTTTTCCAGCGTTTCCATGCATTAGGCTTAGCCTCTTCCAATCGCTTGGTCATCCTTGTTAGCTTTTCCGCGTCTGAGCCTTCAGTGTCTTCTACTGCATACACATCTTGTCCCCACAGAATCATGTTCGGCGTAAGCAGTGTCTCTTCTTCTCCCTCTGCTTCAAAGTATGTCAAGGGACGATTATTAAGATTTCTTTCAATGTCCATGATGACTGATTCAAATGCTTCATAGGAAAGATGTGACCACCCTAAGGTCTTGTACATGGTCTTCTTAATCTCCTTGATCAGTCTCTCATAGATTCCTTCCTACCAGGGTGACTTTGAAAGGTTAAACTGCGAACTTCTCACGTGGTAGATAATTCTGCAGCTTCTCGCTTTTCCTGCCTGTCTTGATCCAATCTGCTGTGGCCTTAAACACCTTGGCATTATCAGAGATGATGATGCGAGGTCTTGTTTAACGCGAGATAATAGCATTAAGCTTGCTCTTGAATTCATCTCCAGTTTGGGTCCTTGCAACTTGTAAATGGATTGCTCTGGAGCTGGCACAGGTGAAAATAATAACATAGCACTTTCCTTCTTCTTTCTTACCGACCTCGTAGATGAAGGGTCCGCCAAAGTCTACCCCGGTTACTTCAAACGGTCTGCTCCCCTCTGTTCTATATTCTGGCAAAGCGCTAGTTGACGGTACTCCATATGGTTTTGTGGAGAACTCCTTGCAGACGTTGCACTTCTTAATCACCTTCTTGACTTTCGCTCTCAACTTCGGTATCCACCAGTTCTCCCTCACGCTCGCCATCGTATTCGCAATACCAAGATGCATGACCTGATTGTGGATGCGAAGGATAAGCTTCTCTGCAAGTGGTCCTCCTGGAAGGTAAATTGGCCTGTATCCTTTAATTCTACCTTGACACTTGAGAACACCTGTATGTTCATCCTTGACTAGATTCCATCCCGGGGACCATAGACACGTTTCGTCTTCTTTCTGAACTCGCTTCACCCAGCAGTTACTTGCAGTGGTGATTTCTTGGGTTACTAAAGGACCTGGCGTTTTCTTTATTTTGTTCCTCCTCGCTCTGCAGTTGCTGATGAACCTTAACACCCATGCTGTTACTCTAATTGTCCGCCAGTACGTACTCCTTTCCAGCAACGCATCCCACTCATCCAACTTGCGCTCTTGTGTGCGAAGAACTGCTTCTTGGGTGGGCTTGCACTCCTTTTCTGACTCTTCGGTGCTCTTTAGCTTTGGCTGGTGAGGCCACTCCCTCTTTTCCAAGAGCCACTCTGCACCAACAAACCACTTTCCTCTCTCCATCTTCGCAATGGTTGTGTTCGTTACCTTATATGGTAGTGCTAGCAAACATCACAAAACTATGAGGGGTATGGTCGGTAAAAACTCTCGTACAAGGCCTCAGAGGCTCATCATAATGTAATACGATAAAAATAGTGTGTTGATTCCCAAAACTCACACACTTGTTTTCGCTTCGATGGATAAATGTTTGAGAAAGGAAACGCTTATCCAAACGATGTAGGATTTTTTCGCATAAACGTTAATGGAGTCTCGGTGAAATGTGAGGAGAAAAATAATCAGCAGAGTGAAACTGTTTAGAAATACGTAAATCCAGGGTCATTTGAAACATAACAAAAGGAACGTTTCTGCGGTCAGTTTCAAGTCACGCAAGTTAAAACTAATCACTTATCATTCAAAAACTAATGTCCAGAAATTGAGATATTGTGGAAAAATAGTAAATAAACTACCTGCCAAAGTCTCAGGGGTGTGTGATATCTCGTACTTGAGTTATTCAACAAAATGTACATCTCAGTGAAACAGACACAGGGAAACATGGCAGTCCATCTGGAGTTAACTTTGGTCATGTTAAAAGCTTTCTTCTCGCAGTTGAACTTGCAAACATTCGTATAGACACTTCTCTCAACATATTAGTTGTTCAGACTTCAAAGACACAAGGTGAATCGACGTTTTCCGATATGTGACAACAGGCATATGATGTTGTGAGTTGTTATTTTTAGCCTTAACGCTTGCGCAGAAATGCCGGAAGTGAGCTTTGTGGAGAAACTTGACGTGGACAACAAAGAAGAATAAAGAGAAGAAAGGACGGGATTTTAAACCTCGGGCGCTCTTCGAATCCCGAGTAAAAAGGCAGTCAATGAAGATAAGAAATTTGTAGACCTTTTCCAACATACAAAGAATGTTCCCTTAGACTTCACACACTTTAAACCATTCTTTGGCTTCTTTCAACTAAATCAAAACCTTGAAAGTCCTTGTAAAGCTTAATTTAGAAGATTGGTTTAAGCTGGTTCCCAGAATTGCTGCTCAGCACTTTAAGATTGTTTCAAATCTAGTGAGTTGTCTGAAGCACTTTAGTAATAAAAACAACAATTGTCAAGAATGAGACTAAATGTGTATTTTCATTCATTTCTAACCTAGGGTTCTTGGCCAGTAACTGTCGCTAGTTCACTGAGCTTGCCCCAATCATCCCAAATCATCTGAAGGTCATAGAATGGCCAGTGGCCGGCCTTGGCCAGGCCAGGCCAGCCTGGCTAGATATCAGGCCACTTTTTTCAGGGATGAGGGCTCTCACTCATTTCAGTGATGAGGCCAGCCACTCATTAGCATTTTTCGGCATTAGCATTTTTGAAAAATGTTAATTTTGGGCCGGCCCGGGCAGGCCTCTTTTTTGCACAGGTAAATGGATTTAAGTGTCTCATCTACTAAATTTCACGTACTCAACACCCAGACAATGATTTGAATAAAATAATACAGTTTGTCCAGTGAGATTATTAACTATCTCTTACCATCTTCCTTTGTCCTTAGAATCACAGACGAGCTCTCGGGTCCATCTCCAGCTACAGTGGAAGCTAGAACTTGAAATTCATACTCTGTGTATTTTCCAAGATCACTCACGTTGGTTACAGGGTTTGCTGAGCTGTTAATTGTCAGCATGGCTGGGTGGTTTTTGCTAACACCTCGCTGCGTGTAAAACAGTTTAAATCCTGTGATGTTTCCATTTCTGGCATGTTCTGGTGGTGGTTGCCAAGATGCAGTCACACTGGTAGATGTTTGTGCAGTCACATTAAAACTGGTTGGAGCCTGCGAGGGAACTGCGATAAACAAAATAATGTCCAGTTAAACATCTACAACCATGGACAAAAGTAGTTGAGACACTACGCGAAAAGAACACTTTTTGTTAAGCGTGTGATTTTTCCAGTCTACTCTTCTCATATTTTGCCCCCTCCCCCCATTTCAATGTTGTAGCCACAGGACAGTGTCCACGAAGCGTGTTTCAACTTTGAAAGGGTGGAGGGAGATTCCCTATCGATGAAAAGAATTTTTCATTTTTCAATAGCCCATTTCCGAGTTGCTGAGCGCCCTGGAAACTGGTATCGAATTTCTGCATGGGAGCGAGGCTAGGTGCTCACATATCGGCGCGAAAATATAAATACTATTTAGAATCTCAGGAAGTTTTTCCAAAAAAATTTAGACTGACAAAATATGGTTTACTGCTCCGTAGCTTTGTGTCGGAACGGTAATCGGAACCGGGTAGACCTGTCTTTTTCCCGATTTCCTACAGACAAACGACTTTCTATTTGGTTGAAATTCTGTCGTAGAGCTGATAGCAAGTTCGAAGAGGAACGAAGGAAAGTAATTGCTGGCGAGGAAAACAACTTAAGGATCTGTAACGAGCACTTTACTGATGATTCCTATCGGAACACTGAATGGTAGACGTATCCTCAACGATTATGCTATACCAGGAATATTTCGAATCTGCAACAAACCTGAAACATTGAGAAATGAACGCTACGAAAAACGTGCAGAAAAACGATCTTTGTCGAAAGAGTCCCATGTCAAAACAACGAAAAAAGCGAAAGCTGAGAGTGCAGGAAACACAAGCACAGCTGATATTGGTATCATACACAACGATCATACCTATGCAGAAACGCGAAGTAGTGATCATGTTTCCGAGGGCACACTTGCGAAGAATAGAAGTTCGACTGGAACACAAACCGATGTTACATTACTAGATGTCCAACAGTGGGAAGACCACCAAGAGGAGTTAATTCGGCTACATCACGAGAATGAAGAAATGCGGCAAAAGCTGCAAGACAAACCTAATACTAAGAGGCAATTGTTTATGGAAGACGTTTTAAAAAGCGATGAATCAGTAAGGTTCTATACTGGTGTTCCTTCTCTAAGTTGTCTGCAAATGCTTTCAGAGTTACTAAGGCCAGAAGCAGAAAAATTGAAATACTGGGATAGGAATAAAGGGAAAACTATGGCATATCAAACATCAGATAAAAAGAAACCTGGACCAAAGAGAGTTATGAAGCTAGAAGAAGAGTTTGTGATGACTCTTGTGAGGTTAAGACTTGGGTTAATGGGGAGACACATGCCAGACATATTTTCTGTCTCTCCATCACAAGTCAGTCGTATAGTCACTACCTGGGTGTGTTTTCTATCTGCTACTTTCAAAGAAACGTTACTCCTCTGGCCAAGTAAAGAGGAAGTAAGGAAAACCTTCCTCGGTCTTTTAAACGGTACCCAACACAAGGATCATAATAGACTGTACTGAAATGTTTATTGAAAAACCAACCTCACCCTATGCACAGAGAGCCACCTGGAGTGACTACAAAGAGCATAATACAATAAAGGCTCTGGTGGGAATTACACCTTCAGGGTACTTCAGCTTTTTGTCGGACTTTTGGACAGGTAGCACAACTGATAGACGAATTACACAAGAAAGTGGCCTGGTGGATTTACTAGAGGAAGGAGATGCTGTTATGGCAGACCGAGGTTTTAACATACGAGACATCCTTACTAAGAAAAAAGTATACCTGAACATCCCTCCATTTTCAAAGAAAGGTACATTTAGATAATACTCTTATTATATTCTATATTGGAGTTTTAAAAATCTTACCACCCAATAATAGTCCACATCACTAAATTATCGTTTTTATTGAAGCATAACTAGTCTAATCGATCCCAACTTAAGTGGTAAAAATAAGTCACTTTGGGTTTCCAGGACAGTATCTGTTTATTAATTAAAGTCAGTCTAAACAACAGACAACTGTTTCATATCCTAACCCAGACAAATTAGGAACAGGCAAGAACTGTGAAAAATGTCAATATCATGACAGAATTTTCTCTTTTTAATCACAGGCAAACAGTTTTCAAGAGCAGCCACCAAGTCAACTAGGCATATTGCCTGTGTTCGAATCCATGTGGAAAGGGCAATTGAACGCCTTAAAGATTTCAAAATACTTCAGGGAAATATACCCTTGACACTTGTCCCCTTAGCTAATCACCTGCTGGTTGTTTGTGGTGGACTCTGTCATCTGTTGGAGCCATTGGCATAATAAGTTTACAGTATTCAACATGCAGTAAAAACCCACATATTAAACAACGAATGTCTATTGAGAAATCAGGCTGAACAGGTTTCTAATTACATAGTGCAATTAACAATTAATAATCTGTACACTGTATTGTGCATCTACTTAAGCTTTGTTTGAATTACTGAATTATTGACCCTTACAGGTCAAAGAAGTGAACTGACATCATTAGACCAACTGTTAAGCATTGAAAAATTAGTGCTACTTACATGTAGTCCTAAATAGTACTATTGCATGGATAAAATTTTAGTGTATGTAATCTGTTATACTGTATGTTTGGGTCTGAACCATTGTTTGCCAATCTTGAGTATTTTTTTTGCACATAAGAACATCTTTGAGTTTGTTCAGGCTTAAGTGGTATGGTGCTTATTTGGGCAAATTTTAGCCTGGATGTTCTTAATGCACAGTTTCTTATACATTGGGTTTTTAGTGGAGCTGTCATGACTCTGATAGTTGAAGTATGCTCAATACAGATATAAATCAGTTGGCACAGTATGACACAGTCTTCAGTAACAATGAAAATTATTTGACAGATACCTTACAGTACCATGCAAACAATTTGTGTGTATTGACCAAGTGGAAGTTGAGGATGTGTGTGGAGAAAACTGTTACATGACATCAAAAATTAAAGGTGTCATCTAGCAGATCGAATTTACAAAGCTTAAACTGAGCAATTGTTGTATACATGCAGAATTACATAATAGGCTATGGGCTTAAAACTGTGTTCATTCTTAATTCTTAACATCTTTGAGCACTCGGCCTGTAAGTAGCTCAGGTGCTAAATGTTCTACAAAGAAAAGTTGGAGCTTCTTCAAAATTTTAAGCCAAAATACAGGATCAAATTCCACTGGGACAATTAAAATCCCTTTGTTGGTATAAATAACAAGAGCAGTACTTTTTACACCTGTAATTGCCATTTGACCTTGTATTTGATAATACCATGTTGTCTCTACTTTTAATTGATAGCCATTAGCAGTTTTAATCAACTTGTCAGCTGCTGCAACTGCAGGGAGTAGATTTCGTTTGGAAAACAAACCCTTAATCTCCCCCAATGTTGTAGGATGGCACTTGCAATACTGGATGCGGTCTGGTGAGGCACCAAGAAAAGGCCAAAGTGGATTAACTACTAGTCCACTTTCTTTCAAAAGTAAATCACAGTGCTTGTGATTAATTTTTTTGAAATATAATTTTGCAGCAGAAATCTCCTTCATGTGTCCCCATTCCAGTGGTTCTGGAACGTTTTCCATGGGGCAATAATTCATCAACAACTTGATAGTATTAGTCTTGTCTGTTGTGTCTTTCAAATGGCAAATTTTGTAAAAATTTGATGCAGTTATCCGCCCTATTCTTTGATCAATCCAAAACTGACTGCCTCCTTGTTGTATAGTCTTGGCACAAATTATGTCACATTGAGTTTGGTCTAGGTTCAAAAAGTCAATAAACTCTTCCACTAGTTCATCATTACAACAGAAATCTTTACCAATGTTCTTCTCACCTTTAAAAACATCAGCATATTCCTTCATTGTGCAAATATACATAGGATAAACTGTTTCATAATGCTCAACATTTGCATCACATGAAACGTATTCAGCCACTGAGGCTTCGGGAATATCAGGTCCACTTGAGCTAGGCAAGAACTGTAGAGCTACTGCATCAGGACAAACCTGCTTGAGACCTTGCCTTAACTTTTCTTTTAAAGTACCCGAATTGGTGAGGGTTGATCTTGGGTCAAAATGATATGGTTTCAAATGAAGTTTTTCTTCTTTTCCAAACTCTGCTTTGACAATATTAAGATCTTCTAGTCGAATGACATAGTCACTTTTTCTATTTCTACGTTTCCAGAGACATTTCTCTGAAGTGCATGTGTTTGTTAGGTTATTTGAAACAGTGGACTGCAAGTCAAAAAGTGCAGCAGTGACATGTTTACAAGCACCATCGCTGCCTCCCTTACACGGACAATAGGCCGCGTGCACCTCGGCGCTCAAGTTCAAAATAAAAAAAAACCATTATAAGTTGGCTGACCATCTTCCGTTTTTGCCCGTTCAGCTGGCTTCACTTTAAACCGAAAGAAAGAAAACGGTTTGTTTTCTAATCGGCAGCACTGTAAATCTTCCACGTGTCCATCATGGAACAGCTTGTATCCAAGTAGGCTTTTAAACGACCTGAGGTTCTCAACTGAGTAGTCGTCTTTTCCGACTAAGTAGCTATACAAGTCTGCAAATGTGAATTCAGGTATACTGGCAAAATTGTGAGACCAACAACGCAATTTATTGGGATTAGGAAGTAGACCCTCGTTTGTCTGTAGCTTTTCCTCCAACACCCGATCGAAAGATTCCACGACTTCTTCGAGTTTTTGCTGCTTCATTTCCGCCGCATTTTGACACAGCTCCAAAAGCTCAGCCCTTCTCTTCCATTTTCCCCTATCACTCAGCTGAATTCCACGATCGGACAAATATTTTTTCAAGTTGTTTACTTTAAACTTGGAGAAATCCACATCACCGGAGGCCATATTTGCCAAATGCGCACCAAGCCTCGTTGTGATGTGCTAAATTCGGTACCAGCTCAACGCGCCAGACATCTCGGAAATGGGCTATTGACTTAGAGTGCTGATAAAAGGCGTGATTTTGGCAGAAATGTCTCAACACTTTTGTCAATGATTGTCCGAGTGAGAGTCTATTAGCATTAACAATCGCAAGGTGTTTTTATAGGCAAGGGGGTGAAGTTTTCCGCAAAGTATTTGGATGCAATGTCAAAAAATGTGGATATGGTTGCATTTTATGGACTCAGGCAATTTGAATGAAAATAATATGTTGTGGGATAAGTATTTCATGCCTTGCCTGGCGTGGTGATTTTGTTTGGTAGTATATTTATGCCCGTTAAAAGTTGCCATGGACTTGCTACAGGCCTATAATAGTAACAGCTCCAGCTGCTCTGAAGATGAGTGCTTAACAGAAAAAGAATTTCGCAGCGTGTACTTAATAACTTATAGTCAGACGGATCTTGTGAAATTTCCAACTCACGAAGAATTAGCACGTGTCACGGAGGAGTCCTTTTCAACAGGCGCGGCAAACGTTGTTCAGTGGGAGTGTTGTCGTGAGAAACATAGCAAAAGCAGAGAGCATTATCATTTAGCAATTAAACTTGACAGAAACCAGCGGTGGATGATGTTCAAACGCTATTTGCACAGGCACCACGGTATAACAGTGCATCACTCGAGTCGCCATCACAATTACTACAGCACTTGGTTGTATGTGACTAAGTCACATCGCAAGTATCAGGAGAGCACAGGGAACCCAAATCTACATAACCAGGGAGAACTGCAAACTGATCCTGCCAGCAGAAGCCGTAGACAAAGTACTAGGAGATGAGAAAGCACACAACATGACAGGGATGGAGGTAGTAGTGAAAACAGTTCTGATGGGAGAATGTTTAAAACAGTAAAAGCAAGGAAAAAAGCGCGTTTGTCGGCCTTTGAAGTGTCTGAAATTATTGTTGAGGGTGGTGTGTGTGTGTGTGGGGGGGGGGGGGGTAGTACTTCCAGAAAAAGTGGATGTGGGTGTGCGGCCAGCTTCCGTAAACCCTTACCCCATTTAAAAGCAAAATCTGTTATTTTCCCCACCCTCTTTCAGACCTGACCAAAAATTCGTTACTCTATTTCAGACCTATTTCACGTACACGGTTGGTGTAAAAAGAATTTGAGAAGGGTTTTTGTTCATGGTCTTATCACCAAATTCTTCCAAAAAATGACATGATGCCGGACTAGAGAGCAGTCAAACCATACCCAATTTCAAACGGAAATGGTCAAAATTGATACCCTATTTCAGAGCAAAAGGGCTAAAAAAACCATGCATTTGGGGCCGCACATACCAATATAGCCCATAAAAGGGACTACCCCACCCCCACCCACCCCCCCTTGAAATGCCAAGTTTTCGTTTAGTAACAGCGGTACGTGTCTACAGTCAAGCGCCTTCACTCATTGTCATTGTCTCTCATGTGGATAAAGCGTTACCATTAAGATGCAAAACAACCAGTGTTAATTTAGTGACGTCAAAGGAGAATTGGATAATAATAATAATAATAATAATAATAATAATAATAATAATAATAATAATAACTTTATTTAAGTCTCAAATGTATTTAGCCGAGCACAGATGCTCTACTAATTGGGGAGACTAAATCAAATCAACTCTAAGTAAATCAAATGAAATCAAATGTTGGTTTTTGGGAAGAGGGGAAAACCGGAGTACCCGGAGAAAAACCTCTCGGAGCAGAGTAGAGAACCAACAAACTCAGTCCACTTATGACGCCGAGTCCGGGAATCGAACCCGGGACACATTGGTGGAAGGCGAGCGCTCTCACCACTGCGCCAACTCTGCTCCCCCTAAAAAATTTACTCAACATTTAATAAGCAAGATGGTGTAGGTTACATGTTAAAAGAAACAGATCAATATTTGGTTCTACCACCTTTCTTGCTAATTATTAAGTCCATTCTTTTGATCATCGTTTCTATAATGTTATCAATGATTCCCTTATCCATACTCAATATCGTCATTCGAACGCGTTCAGAAAAGTCCTCAAATCTCTCCCATGCGATATTCTTCTGGAGGGCATCTTTTGCTAAGTGATCTTTCACAACCTTAAAAAAGTTTTTAATAGGATTAATATCAGGACTCCTTGGCGGGATGGAAAGCAATTGGGCTCCCACATTTAACCATGAATAGCATGCCATTACACTGTTTTGGCTTGTGCCAACAGTTTCGAGTCACCCTTGTTAGCCTTTTCAAACATGTTCAAAAATTCTCTTTCAATTAGGCCTTTGAAATACTGCCCGTCCAGTTTGCTGTATTGTTTGCAAAGGAGTACTCCTTCTTGGTAACTGATAGTGACCATAAACTTGGCCATCCGACCCCCAGATCCACAATGAGACCCTTTAGCTGTGTATACAATACTGAGCCCCTCCTCCAAATGCGTCCCTTTGCTGCTCGAGCCTGATTGGCTGGATTATATTTATGCACAAAACTTACACCATCTAAATAAAAGGCAACTTGTTTAGTCCATAAAGAGCTCGAATAGTCTTACTTTACGGTACATGAAAATTTAAGGCTCTTTTCCTGATCTGCTTATGTTAGTATTCCTTTTCTACGTGCTTGCAATTACTTGTAGCCGTGTCTATATAAAAGACGCCCTACAGTTTCGTATGATACAGTTCGTGGATTTATTCCGGCCTCGCACATAAGCCTTTTAATGGTGAACAAACCTTCTTTTCTCCTCAGAACATCTATCTGCCGCAATAGCAATCATTCATCGTGTGAAGCAAGCTTCTGAGGGCGTCCGATGAGAAGAGTTCCTTCAATGTGCACAGCCCTTTTTGCACTTGTTTCACTCTTGAGGATACGGTAATGAGATGTACGGGAAATATTATAGTTTCTCACAATGTCTTGCTTCTTTTTGCCATGAATTGTCACCAAAAAACAAAAATACGCCCGCCTTTCAGCATCAACTGGGGCTCGAAACACCATTTTGTAAAATAACTATCACCAACAATTCACCTTTGTGACGTAATAATTGCATTCCACCGGCACAAGACAGGACTTTTAGTTTGCAAATGATGATGGGAAATATATGTAGTAGAAGCAACTTTTAGTTGGTTAAGTGACAATGTTGAATATGCTTCTCACTGCGCAAAGTATAAGACAATCATGGACAAAAGTAATTGAGACACTGTGTGAAAAGAACATTTTGTTAAGCGCATGAATTTTCCAGTCTACTCTTCTCGTATTTCGCCCCCTCCCCCCCCCCCCATTTCAATGTTGTAGCCACAGGACAGTGTCCACAAAGTGTGTTTCAACATTGAAAGGGGGGAGGGAGGGGGGTTGAGTATTGATTAAAAGAAATTTTCATTTTTTCAATTAAATTAGGGTGCTGATAAAAGGCGTATGTTCGGCAGAAATGTCTCAACACTTTTGTCCATGATTGTAGTAATACAACTAATTCAACTCATAATTCAACTGGAAAACCTACCGCGAACTCATTAGCAACTTTCCATTATGTGTACTTTTGAAACAAAAAAAATCATCAATATTCTGTTAAAGCATTTCTAACTAAAGACACCTCTTCTGTAGTTGCCCTTAATTACCAAATATAATGTTTGCCAAACTTGTCACATTCTTTCAGTTGTGAAAAATTTTTCACACAATAATGTACAGCTGAATTAGCCCTAAATTAGTCAAAATATGCAAACAAGGATCTTGGGATTGCAACCTAACTTAGTTCGTGACTAACCTTGGCCCTTTCAAAAACCCGCAGCTAAGTGGCACTATATTTTAAATCAAAAGTTGTGACAAAAAGTATTCAAAAACAAGACGCTACAATTAGCCTAAACTCGGGCCTGCAAAAATATAGCCTGGGACCAGGCTCCGCAGTGGGGTAACTGAGTGAAAAGAAAGAAAGAGGCGAAAACATATCATGAGGGGACACGAGCAGGGAAGGGGGCGGCGGAACCTGGAGACATACTTTTCACGCTGCCAATCCGCTCTGAAGCCCTGAAGTGTAATTGAAATAATATAATAATAATAATAATAATAATAATAATCACTTTATTTATATCTCAAGTCTATCTAGCTGAGCACAGATGCTCTACTAATTGGGGAGACTAAATCAAATCAACTCTAAATAAATCATATCAAATCAAATGTTGGTTTTTGGGGAGAGGGGAAAACCGGAGTACCCGGAGAAAAACCTCTCGGAGCAGAGTAGAGAACCAACAAACTCAGCCCACTTATGACACCGAGTCCGGGAATCGAACCCGGGTCACATTGGTGGAAGGCGAGTGCTCTCACCACTGCGCCAACCCTGCTCCCCTCAAGTCAACAAGTCGATCAAACTGTCAAACTCTTCGCATGAGTACACCCGAAAGTCAACATAGGCGCACATGTGGTTTCACGCATGGGAGATAAGAATGCAAAAAGCTTTTAATTTGGCCTGAAGGCAAAAGGGTACCCGTTAGTTCATTTCTTGACAGTCTGAAAAACAAAGAGTTACTCATTGATCCCATGGAACAGTTTGTCATTTGGGCATTTGGGCATAAATTAGTGTGAGGAGAGGATTGTTCAGAACTGGCTTGCCTTTCTTGTGCCAGACAAGTTGTCTGACTACGGTAGTCGTTTACAAAACCTTGAAGCCCGTTGCAATGCGTCTCTCAGTAGACCATGGTCAACAATTGTTCAGCAATGTTCTGTTTGAGAATGGAAGTTTGGGATGACATGCAAAGCAATCAATGGCGCTCCGATACCCGACTGGCATAACACTTTTGGCGAAGCGTAATAAAGCTGAATAAAAATGGTTTAGAGGTTAATTCAAATTCGTCGAAATTCACGGGCACGCAACTCTTTCTCTCCTCCATCGTCACCTATCCCAAGCGCAAACGCTTTCAGTCCAAGACGAGACAATTCTTAAACTTGATCTTTCATTATGGACACCAGCGGCGACAAGACTACAACAATCGATCGTCTATTTTCCAAGTTTCTTTTAAAACACGAGGAAGCATTTGAAAGATTACCCTGCGAGCAGAGTGTCCTTCGAAGGAGACTCTGCTCGCATTGTATTGAAAGATTAAACTCTTCCCAAAACCAGTCGGGAGAATCCCAAACGCATGTTTCTTTTTTGCCACCGATTGTAGGCAAAGCTTTTGCTCTTTTTTAAGGCGAGGAATATGCAGAAATTATCGCAAAGCCTGTATCGCTTGCGCAAAATCGATATTCGACAGCCGAACTCCTAAATACACCATTGTTCTCCCTGCACTGAAGTTACACAACGCGTGCGTGACTTACAAGTACCGATTCAACCCGAATTTGTCAACACTGAGAACTTTGACCAATCAGAGCATGATACCAGGATCTGGTATGAAAGGCATGTCTCCAGGCTCCGCCGCCCCTTCCCCTACCTCAGTTGCCCGCTTCGCTCGCTGATGTTTTTTCGTCTCTTCCCTTCTTTTCGCTCGTTACCCCACTGCGGAGTCTGGTCCCAGGCTAGCAAAAATACAGTGCGCATCCCTAATTTAGGAAGGGGGGGGGGGGAACAAGAGAAAAAGATAAGTCTGTCCTCCTTATATCGGCGCATTGCGCTTATCATGATGTTTGACTCTTTTTGTTTGTACCCTGTCAACATATATCCCTTTAAAACTGACAAATTGCTTTACAGGTCAGCCATTGATAACAATAATCATACTTGTAAAAAAAAAAAAAACAAAACAAAACAAAACAAAGCAATAAAAAAGGGAACGAATAAAAGAAAAGAAAAACACAAAAACTCAAACATGTTGCACTATCACGATTCGAACCTGGAATTTTCTGCATCAAAGGCGGTGATATTGACCGCTACACCATTATATATTCTGCATAACTACTGAGTAGAAAATAGTTTATTTATTCCAAAGTCACTAATCACATTGTTGACATCGATAGATAATGTTACTTGTGCTCAGGGTTTGAGAAAGAAAACACTTATCAAACAGTTTAGGATTCATTACATGGTCAGAGAAACCACTGAAATTGTTCATCTCTTGCAGATAAAAATGAAAAAAAGAACCGAAGGTTTGCCTTGAAAAATGTCTTTCAAGCTTTTGTGCAGTTTTCCATGGACTGTCACTTATGACATTTATTACAGAGATGAAGTGTTGAAATATAACATCAAAATAATTAATAAAACTATAACTCATTCAAAACAACTGGCCTTTTTACTGTTTGAGTTGTAGTCAATGAATTTCCAGAAGAACCTTGGTAAGACACGTTTCACAGATGGATGTGATTTTGAAAGGGTTGTTCATGGTTTTTTAAGATTTTAACATCGCATTCCTCCCAGTCATTTCACCCTTTGATCCTAATTCAATTCACTGGTTAAACCTCGTGTCTAAACAACCATAATGATACAAGTATGCTATGGTTTTGTAAACAGGTTTGAAAAAAAACATCAAAAGAATACCCGGGCTTCAATTTGATCAAATTTCCATCTTCGATTAAAGTGTCCCATATACTAAATTTCATGTACTCAACACCCAGGCAATGATTTGAGTAAAATAATACAGTTTGTCCAGTGAGGTTATTAACAATCTCTTACCATCTTCCTTCGTCCTTAGAATCTTAGCCAAGCTCTTGGGTCCATCTCCAGCTACAGTGTAAGCTAGAACTTGAAATTCATACTCTGTGTATTTTTCAAGCTCACTCACGTTGGTTACAGGGTTTGCAGAGCTGTTAATTGTCAGTATGGTTGGGCAGTTTTTGCTAACACCTCGCTGCGTGTAAAACAGTTTAAATCCTGTGATGTTTCCATTTCTGGCATGTTCTGGTGGTGGCTGCCAAGATGCAGTCACACTGGTAGATGTTTGCGCAGTGACATTAAGGCTGGTTGGAGCCTGAGAGGGAACTGCGATAAACAAAATAATGTCCAGTTAAACATCTAGTAATACAACTAATTCAACTCCTAATTCCTCTGGAAAATCTACCGCGAACTCATTAGCAGCTTTCCATTAGATGTGTACTTTTGAAACAAAACAAATCATCAATATTCTATTAAAGCATTTCTAACTAAAGGCACCTCCTTTGTAGTTGCTCTTAATTACCAAATATAATGTTTGCCAAACTTGTCACATTCTTTCAGTTGTGAAAATTATTTTTTCACACAATAATTAATCCACATCTGAATTAGCCCTAAATTAGTCAAAATATGCAAATTAGGACAAACAAGGCTCTTAGGATTGCAACCTAATTTAGTTCATGACTAGCTTTGGCCCTTTCAAAAACCCGCAGCTAATTATATTGGCACTCAGGGGTTTCAACAAGTTTTGAAATAACCGTCTGAGTGAACTAAAGTAGGCGGGGACCTGATAATTTTTTTTTAATAATTTGAGTGAAAGTACAGACCAATTAGGCGGCGGTAAGTGTAAATTCTGACAAAGTAGGCGGCGATTTTCGCCGGTTGCCGGCTTCTAATGAAACCTCTGGGCACTATATTTTGAATCAAAATTTGTGACAAAAAGTATTCAAAAACGAGAGGCTACAATTAGCCTGAACTCAGGCCTGCAATAATGCAGTGTGCATCCCTAATTTAAGTGGGAGGAGGGGGGAGGGAACAAGAAAAATTGCTTTACAGGTCAACCATTGATAACAATAATAATATTTGCAAAAAAATAAAGGAAAACAAAGCAATAAAGGAATGAATAGAAGAAAAAAAAACTCATGTATGTTGCACTATTGTGATTCGAACCTGGAGTTTTCTGTATCAGAGGCGGTGATATTGACTGCTATACCATTATATATTCTGCATAGCTAATGAGTAGAAAATAGTTTATTTATTCCAAAGTCACTAATCACATTGTTGACATCAATAGATAATGTTATTTCTGCTCAGGGTTTGAGAAAGAAAACGCTTATCAAACAGTTTAGGATTCGTTACATGCTCAGAGAAACTGCCGAAATTGCCCATCTCTTGCAGATAAAAATGAAAAAAAGAACCGAAGGTTTGTCTTGAAATTTCATGCAGTTTTCCAAGGGCTGTCACTTAAAACTGCACGAAAGGTCACTCAAGTCACGTGTGCGACACGTCAAGATGACCAACCGTCTGTTAAACCCTTCTCTGCAGTGGTGCGTGTTGGACACGTGCACTAGGAAAATCGCGACACGGGTAATTAAGATCTGTGGTAATATTGTTTACCAAGTTCTAAATATAGAACTGTCACGACACATGTGAGACTTCCAACCTTTTCCTAAATTTGGCAAAACTTGTTTTACGCGGCCATACTCTACTGGATTAAAGTCTTTACAACTTTACAAAGACATGTGCAGGAAAATGTGTTTAGGTCTTTCAAAGTGGATTGTATAACCTTGAGCACTCTCTTAATGCTTTAGATTACACTAGCTTAGTATGCAAATTTGTGATATTTCTCAGTCATGTAGATGAATGCTCTTGATGATGTAATGCTTTGCACTTTGGACTTCGGGTTGGATTTAGCCAATGAAAACACTGTCACATGCTTTCTATTGTGCATTGGCCAATCAAAACACTGTCACGTACAGTAATTGCATTGTGCACAGGAAAAAAAGACTGAAATCTGACATGATTTATACCTCGCTCCACTACAGGTCCAAGTAATTACACTCTAGCTGGTCATGCTGCTTGTGTATAATTATACAAACTTCAACTGTTTTTCAAACTCGATCCCCAGATAACCAGATCATCATCAGTGGCACCCCTTCTAAAACTGCTTGTAGCACTAAAAAGAGAACACAGGGCTCGAGACTAACGGTAGCCGACTAGCCACAGACTAGTAAAAATTCTGTTTTGGCTGGAGGATTATGCACTTCACAAGCCATTTTGGCTAGTGGAAAGTTCTAAGCACTGGAGGACCTGAGGGAACCAAATGAAAATTAATTTCAAATGTATCACAAAAGGAAATTGAGTCATGCAAGCGAACAAATGATTGACTTTTTCATTTTGAATTTATGCCGTCACAACAACAAAAATGTGATAACTCTACAAGGCGCGCAAATTTGATTGAAACTGCAGAATACTGTCTTATAAATGCTGAATTTCATTTAAGCAATAAACCACAAGTTTCTATGGTTTATAGGCTGATAAACCATGCGGAATGTTGGAAGAACACTCAAAGAATTCGAAAATCACAAGCCAAAGGCTTGTGATTTACAAATTCTTCTAGTGTTCTTCCAACGTCCCAAGTGGCTTATCATGCTTTTAGGATTGTTGTAGGTTCTCCAACAAGAATGTTAGATTGTCTGCTGAGTGTGTGGGGAACTTCTTCAGACGGACCTACTCAAGCGGAAGGCACACTTGCCTAGCGAGTTGACACCAAGACTCTACGACAATGGCTTTAATCTTCGGCTGATAGCTTTACACATATTCTTCTTTACACATGACAATCCTCTAGTGATTGGCTGAACAACCAACTACTGTCTACCAGCAGCCGACTGACTGACTAACTCTGAATGTTCGGAGTTATATACTCTATCTGTAGACCTGTTTGGGTTTACAGACTGTGGGAATATGAATTACTCTAGATGTCGCCCATTCAGGAATACCCAAACTTACCAACGGGAACACACAATGAATATTGAACTTCCAAACAAATTATGGAGGTCCCAGCCAAGGTTAGCAGGAATTCCCAAACAAGCCCACAGCGAGAAATCACTACATAATTTGGAACTCACAATTCATGTGTGAGCGAACCTTGAACCTTAAACAATGGGAATAAGAATTATAAACATCAGCTTCATAACAATGCCTATAAACCATAGAAACTTGTGGTAAATTGCTTTTATATAATAATTTAGAAGATGTGCAAAATTTCCATGAGTTCACTGGCACAATAAACCATAACTGATTGACCAATCAGAGCACGCGCATTGATTTGGTTATTATATAATATGAAATAGTGCTTATTATGTGCCGTTTATTGCCAATTTATTTCTTTGAAGGCAAGGTTTCAAAAGTGTTTCTCTTTACATCACGCGCTGGCAGTGACACAGAGAGCGGCTGAAATGGCAATATGCTCCGTCTTAAACGCATTTCTGTTAATAGTGTTTCTAGAGCATTTTCATTACAAGGTGAAACTTATTTCAGGCCATTAAAATTCAAATCGCATTTTGCATTCAAAAGAGCATTCGTTTTCGTATTTAAGTTGCTGCGTTAAATTTAGAGACTGTTTCGCACCAAATGTAAGAATTCTGATTTAAAAGTTAGTATATGTTAAATTTCAGGGTGTCTCTTCAAGGTATTTCAAAGAATAATTTACGGTGAAAAAAGATTAAATACTATTTTTATTATAATACTTTCAAATGTCAAACATACTTATTTCCAAAAAGCTGATAAGTTGCACGTCAGTTTTGTGGTTGAAAAAGAAAGTACCTAACTGAAATTGCTTGACAGGATTAATGTCTGGCAAAGAAGCCTGGCTAGTGAATCAAACCTCTCACTAGCCACTGGGCTAGTAAGCTGAAAAGTTAGTCTCGAGCCCTGGAACACATGCCATATTTGGCACTTTCTTTCATTCTTTAACCACATTTTCATTAAATTAAGCCACCAGAATCTAGTCTACATTGAAATAATTACTCGGGCTTCGTAGAGCGCCCAAGGTTAAAAATACCGTCCGTTCCGTTCCGTTCTTTTTCATTGTCGAGTTTCATCCACAAATTAAAGCTCACTTCTGGCGTTTCTGTGCAAGCGCTAATAAGAGTCACACAAGCATCACATCACGCGTCAGTTGTTTTTGAAGTTATATAAATTTTTCAAAACAACAAGAATACCACCTGCTGGATTATTCGTCGATTCACCTTTTGTTTTTGACGTCTGAACAACTAATAAGTTAAGAGAAGTGTCTATACGAATGTTTGCAAGTTCGAAGCCTCGAAGGATTTTCAGAGGGATGGTCAAGATGTTTGCCACGCGAGCTAAAAATTTTTGTGTCACCAAGTCGGCTCTTCAAGTGTGTTCAAAACACCAGGAAAATGTAGACAGGAGAATTAGCGAATTTCCTGACGTTCAAAATTTACGCTTTGTTTATCGGATGGCCATGAAAGCACAATTATTTTTCCATAAAATGGGAAGGAGAACTGAAAGTTGTTTCTAGCCTTAATATGACAAAGTTATACAATTTTAGAACGTCAGATAATTTTGTCGTCTCATAGCGTTCTTTTCATCGCTTATTAAAAACTCGTTCAAAAGCTTGCTAGTAAATATGGAAATTTGGCAGCATGTAGCCCAAAATCATTTCAATTTCTGTTTCAAAGGCGAGTTAAAAATTTTTGCATGTCACCAAATCCAGCATGTCGAAATTGGCATTAGTAAACAAGAGTAATTGCGAATTGCCCCCGTTCGAAATTTTCGCTTTGTTTATCAAATAACTGAATCATCAATTATTTTCCTATAACATGGGCAATTTCAGCTTTAAGGGGAAGCAAAAATTATGTTTCAAGCATTGATATAGATAAAGTTATGAACCGACAATCATGATGTAATTCTATTACTCCACCAAGATCAGAGGAATCAACCTCCCGCGCGACCTTAAAGCTCGATAAAGCGTGACCAAATTAGCATTTGTAAACAAGAGAATTAGCAAATTGCCGTGCTCGAAATTTTCGCTTTGTTTGTCAGATGTCTGCAACAACAATTTTTTCCATAAAGTGGACAAATTCAGCTTTAAAGAGAACCGAAGATTTTGTTTCTATAGGTAATATACACAAAGTTATGGAATTTACAACCACGTAATTTTGCGGTCTCTAAACAACTCTTTTTCTGTCATTATGCCTAGTATAAACTTTATCATAATATTACAACTGTCAATGAATGCCTCTTAGAAGGCCGAGTGAAGGCCTAAATGGCCTTTTGTTATAATCTAAAAGAAATTTCAAAAGGACCAAGATGAATCAAAATGAACCAAACACTTTTTACAGTGGTGATGATGTTACAGGTTCTGTGGCTCAGAAGAACAATAACAACACGACTAACATTAACCGATCACTGTCTATATAATCAGTAAAAATGATAACACAGAGACCTCATGCCATGAACTAATAACATACTGATACACAATACACCTGACCATGCCGGGTGATAACTTCAAGTCAGTTTATGGAAACCTCAGTGGTACCCACATTCACCTAGAGTAGACTGGTTAATAAAAGAAACTAGCAAATTATAAATTCTCACCATCTTCTTTTGTTCTTGCAATGACTACAGAAGTCTTTGGTCCATCGCCAGCAGAAGTGTAGGCTAGGACGTCAAATTCATATTCTGTAAATTTCTCCAGCCCAGAAACAGTTTTTGTGAGAATTTCAGCACTCTCAAACAACAAAGTGGTTGTTGTGTTGGCAGCTGAGCCCTTCTGTTTATAGAACAATTTAAAGCCTTTGACCTTTCCATTCTGAGAGTCTATGGCTGGTAACTTCCAAGATGTAAAAATACTGGTAGAAGTTTCTGCAGTTGCTGTAAGGTTCCGAGGAGCTTCTGAAGGAACTGTATGAAAGGATCAAGAAGATGATATATACAAAATAATTTAGTGTGCTATAAGTCAGGTATGTATAGAGGGTGATCTTAGTTTAGGTATGTAGATACTCACAGGCAAAACCATACAAGCTAGGTATCAATCTTTGGCAATAAAAAAGTTCCAAAAACATACAGTATTTAATCAGCGAAAGTTAATTCTCATTCTCCGGGTCTGTCAACAATTAATTATCAGAACACATACAAAAGACAACAGATCAAACACCATTTAGCTGTGAAGTTCTGCTACAATTCATTCAAAGATGGCGAAGTTACCCAACCCTGGCATCAGGTAACAATGTCTCCGAAGTAAAGTATTACAAATGAGGCCTACTTGCAATTGTCAATAATAATTCAAGAAATTTGACTAACTTCACTTTGAATCACATCAACAAATTAATCTTTATTGTCTAATTCTTCTGAGCCAGTAGTTCTTCAAAATCAACTTGGAACTCATCTTAAGGGACTCTCTTAATATCAAGAGGAAGAGTGTTACTTGGAAACTCAGAAGTGTACATGGCTGTACTTTAGTTACACAACCACTGGGATGCAGCCAGGAACCTACACATGAGTAGTTCCTCAGAAAACGAACAACAGTTGTTGCAAAAATGCGCTTTTTCTTTCTTTCTTTCTTTCTTTCTTTACTTACTTATTTGCAAAGAAAAGACAAATTACAAGAGATTACAAGAAGGAAATAAAATATATCAGTACAAGGACTACACGCACACACACACACATGCAATAATGCAACACCCGACAGCAACAGCATACAGGGGCAAGAGATCGCATTCTCTAGACTTAAGCTATTGTTTTCTACAGTACCAATGACAGATAGAGAAAAAGTAGTTTGGTTGATAAATCAGTTCTGTTAAAATTAAGAAGGAAAAGAGATGTGATGTTCTTGGGAAAGGAGCTTGCCCCATTTCTTATAATGGAAAGAGAGTTTGTTTATCCCTTTAGCAATTCAATGCTCCAATTCATAAACTGCTTTCACTTTGGTTAAGAGCACTGGACAAGGACACTCGCTTAAAACGGGCAGTTTTCTTTGTCCTGACTACTAAAAAGATCTTATATTTTCTCTTAAATTAGCCTGCTTAATACAGACACCCAGATAATATGGACACATTGGCATGTCCCTTTGGTGTACATATTAACAGGCTACCACTGTAGTACAAGTTTATACATAAATATGTTGTAGGTCAAACTGAAATTCTGGTGAAAATGAAGGTCAAAATGAAACTCCTTTGTCTTCAACGCCTAATTATTCATCAGATGAATCATGAATAATTAGGTTTAGAAGACAAAGGCTGGAATAAATTATTATTTTCATTTTGACATATAGCTGTACAAACTGTAGGTTTAAATCACTTTGACCTGAATTTCAGTTTGACCTACACCATTGTACATGACTGTATATTTTATCAGTATGGGTTACATCAGGCTGAGTAAAATTAAGGATTAATATTACCTCTGTTTTGAGAAGTTGCAGAGACTGCACAAGGGCAATTTTTTAGCAACTTCTGAAAACATGAATGATATTAATCCATAATATATAATAACAATTAATTGCAATAACATGTTTATAACACTAAGGGTAAAATTTTCTCAACTCTTTCGAGACATGTGGAAAAACCGTCAGCCAAGTAGGTAAAAACACTCATTTGCTTGCAAGCAAAACAAATAAGCAGTTGAACAACTTCTTTTCGTCCAAAACAAGTATACTCCTGTTTGTTATTTACACCTGTACCTCCAGCTGAAAGATCACATAGAAGTTTCATTTCCAAATAAAGCAAACAACGATGAAACCAAAAGTTAAGCTTCAATTTATTTCATTCACCTGTGCTGTAGATGATGTTTTACCACTTGAAAGTATGCATCCACTTCAAAACATGCATCCAAAAAAAAATAGCAAATGGTTTGTCCATCACCTTCTATAATATCTTTTCTAGGTAGCACTTGATCTTTCCGCCTTTTTTAACGAATACAACCCAAGTTAAAAGAAAAACTTCGAAGGAGATGAAGAAGTTGTTGCGCTCAAAATGAAGAAACCAACTGAATAAGGGGCACCCAATGGCAAGTTTCATCACATATCTGTTCAGTGGAGGGTACTTCACCTTAGGTTTTCGGTATCAATTAAAGAGTGCACTAGGGTTTTCTCAACTGAAACGTGGCCTAAAAGATTTGCAATGTGGAAATCATAGCCCCTGAGGATTTTGGAAAGGTTGTAATTGCTCTTTTTGGCAGTCAAAAACGTCAGCTAGCATTTTAGAAAAGAAAATAGTTCCCTAGAAAGTTATTGGAAAGTTCATTTCAGCTAACATTTTCTCAAAGGAAGAATTTGTTCCCTAAAATTTTCAGGCAATTAAAATTTCAGCTAAGGAATCCAAAAAGATCAAATTTTTCTAACTAATCAAAAATTCACTTTAAACAGACTTCAAACACCATAAGGTGCTTAAAACTGCCTTTCTACAGCTTTTGATTGATTTGGTTAGTTGGGTGCCCCTGCTGAATGTGAAAGCAATGTGTTCAGCCAATCACAGGTGAGTATTTCCGGTGCTCGACCAATCAGGAGCAAGTAATTTTGCCCTCTTCAGAAGCAAAGTTAAGGAAAAATGCCCTCGTCTTCGACCAATCAGCATTCAGTAATTTAGCCCTCTTAATGTTATAAGACACTTAACGTGCAGCGAGGCATATTCTTACAAGTCATTTCAAAATGGGAGAGACAAACAAAAATTCCCCTGTTAGAGTAAATACAGTATACTACATGAAGAGAGTTGTGCTAAAACCATTCACTGGTCTCTTACCATCTTCCTTTGTCCTCACCACCTTATGCACGCTCTTCGGTCCATCTCCAAAATCGTTGAAGGTCTGTACTTCAAATTCATATTCTGTGTACTTAAGAAGCTTTCTCACAGTAGTCTTAGTAGCTGCTGAATTGTAAATGGTCAGATTGGTTGAAAAGTTTTGAGAGCCTTGCTTTCTGTAAAAGACCTTATATCCTGTGATTTTCCTTTTTGATGGTGGTTGCAAAGAGACAATGACACTGGTAGAGGTTTCTGCAGTCACATTGAAGTTGTTAGGTGCCTGATAGGGAACTGCAACAAAAAATACCCAGTTACACTGGTAACCACTGAAGCTGTCATATGTGACAAAATTTAATATAGCAAACAAACTTGATACCTGAAATGGAGTCACCATAGAGTGTCCAGTTTAAGGTTATAACATGGGTTTGTTTCAGTTAGGAAGTTATAACATTGCCTGGATACAACCTAATGTGACCTTTGTAGTGCCTGGTGAAACACTCCTTTGTGGCTAAGAATAGCCATCTTGCCACAACTAATGTTTTGTATGGTCTCGTCTTAGCCCACACCTTGGGTCTATGTTTGTTGATTTGTTTTGTTCATGAGTAGGCTGAAATGTTGTGCAGCTGTAATAAAGCCTTCAGGTTTTTCCTTCTGTCACCGATGGGTTCAGCAGTTTCAGCATCAGATTATACCCAAATCATGATCTCAGCCTCTCCACCACTGGCCACCAGCCCAGTGCCTGAGTGCAATCAAAGTATACGAAAGCTTAAAAAGCGAAGAGTGGAGAGTTGTTTTGCATATGGAGGTCGACCGCAACCACAAACTTACTCCGAACTTACACTGTCTAACATGTTTTTACAATTGCATGTATTAATAAAGTTACAAGCTTGTCAAGTATACCAAGATTTTGTAATACATTTGGTGTTACATGATCAACCTTGATGCTAATTAACACATCAGGTACGATTATTAAACATGTCGTAAGGATGCTGTTTGCTCAAGAAGAGATAAGTTTCATAACTCTCAAAAAGAGTAGGAGACATAGTTCCTGCTGTGGTGGTTTATCTCTGTCTTTTATCTGGCATTTATGTATCGGTTAGTTGGGTCAGTGAGATCAAATATGGACTGATGAAGAATTGTAAACCGCCATGAAACTATGTAATATGTGTGGTATATAAATCCATTACCAATTACCATTAATGTGTGTTCGGTAAATCAGCAGGAAGTTGGTTCACACTACTAAACATAATTATTCTTGTTTTCAGTAGTCAATACAACACAGTTTAGTTGATATATCACTACGAGCCGCAGTTTTATGAAAATGCCATGAATTTTCTGTGAATACCCCATGAAAGCCATTTAATGACCCATGAAAACTGCAAAATGTAATTTCATGTGTTCTCTTTTGGCCATGAATTTTCCAAGAAAATGTGGCATTTTATTTCATGACCCATGAATTTGATAAGGAGATACATTCATGGGCCATGAATTTGCCATGAAACTCGTCACATTATATATTTCATGGCCCATGGAAGTCGTGTTTGGACTTTCATGGGCCATGAAAATGGCTGGTGGTGTGGTCTTCGATTTTATGGGCCATTAATGATCCATGAAACTCGACACAAATGTCTTTAATGACCCATGAAAACATACTTTTCATGGCATATAAAAAGATTTCGTCTACATTACTGATTTCATGGGTCATGAATTTTCCATGATTCTAGGGCTTAAAAGGTGGGAATCATGACAATTCACCACACATGCCTTGAATAAATTATCGTTGATATAGACTTTCATTTTAAAAATAGACTTTTAAAATTTTATTTATTAAAATTGAAAGGCAATCAAGAAAGGACAAATAGATGTCACTACCTTGCACCAAAATTCAAGCCAACAGATCATAGACCATAATAAAGGTGTTAGACTTGTAAACTTGTACCAGAACAATACTGGAGCGGTACTGGGATAACAATAAAAGTAGAATAAAAATGGAACAATGTGCCGTAACAAGTGACCAAAAGAATAACATAATTTAATACGAAAGAAACATGGGGACCGGATTAAGTGTAGACCACACTAAGGGGCATAGCTAGGATTTTTCAAGGAGGGGCCCACTGTGTGTCACACCTAGGGTACTTCCCAGATTGTCATGTCAACATCCATGCTGTGTTTTACCGAAATTGACATTAATTTTGTTCGGATGGGCAAAAAGGCAAGAGGGAGGGACAAGCCAGCCATTTTCATGAGTTGTTTAGACTGAAGGAAACTTCACATCATAAAACGTTATCAGCTGAAATATCTTATCACAGTTCCATTCAAATAAAGATGATTCTTCATAATCAAAATCCAAGGCCTGATTTTTCAGCACTCTACAAAAGTCTTTATATTGCCACTTTATAGGGGTAATAATTGAAGGGCTCGGGGCAAGACCGTCCTCCCGGTTTTTGGTCGATTTTCGATGTGCTCAATAGAAACTGAGATTTGGCATGTGGACTTCATTCCAGTTAAAAAACATTGCTCTGTATTTGTTTTGGTTGATTTCCTCTTTGTTTTCGAGAAATAACGTATGCAAAAAACCCAAGTCAGCTCATTGCCTTGCGTATTAATATTCATGCGCGAATTGAATTACCTTTAGGGCATGTGAAATGATTGACGCTTAGAAAGTATTGTTTGATAGTGTGACGTAGACTATACATTTGGCGGTTAAAACATCGATTTAAGTTTCATTGATAGGAAACTTACGTGGCTGTGAGGTGTCGATTGCTAGCTAACTTTAATGGAAACTCGCCAGCCTGGTGGTCGAACGGACGTCATTTAAGTCTGTTGATCGGCAATTCAGACACTTCTGAAAGAAGCCAGTGGTGTTTCTCTGTGCGTGCCAAACGCTGGAACAAATCGGCATTTCGCAGTACAGAGTACTGAGCCGGGCGGGACAGTCTGAAAGCAACTCTCGTCTTAAAAGCGGCCTGCAGTTGAGAGTCTTGGCCCATTTGCCAAAGGTTGCCGTGCTAGAAATTCGGAAATAAGAGTTGTTTTTTGACTGCGGCGAAAAATATGGGATGTTTGAAGACGTGTTGCGCGCGCTCGAAAGGATGTTTTTATGCCCACAATCCAATGCGACCACAGAGGGTGCTGTCTCCTTGAAAAGTTCTCGCAAGGACTGGAAATGAATATTTGCTCGGCTGCGGTGGGAAAATTTTCACTTCGGAGCGGGAACATTAAGGAGAATTCATCTAAGAGTGGGAAGTTCGGAAGACAAGCAGTCAGTCCGTTTTCGATGAGCTGAGTATCTTGCAAACAGTGCATTTTCCATCGGTTTTCATTTCTAAACGGCACTTTCAGAATAGTAAGTTTTGCATGGTTTTGGCGGTTGAGAAACGTCGGCAATGGATTCATTTTCGTCATCAAATGGAAAATATGGAACGAAAATGGTATTAAAATCAAAGTAAATGACGACAGGTCAAGACTTTGGACAACATGCTTAACTAGTTCTGAAGATATTCTTTAGCTTCAAACTGCCGAAAATTTGCATACCTGGTATATATGAAATTCGATCGCACACAATGGGCTGTCACACGACTCGCGTGAAAATAATTTTAACTGTTTATCTGGGGTGAAAATGCTTTTTGCCGTTAATCTCGCGTGAAAATACTTTTTGATGATGTTTACAAGACTCCATATAAGCGAACTAACCGAGGTACTCGATGCAAAAGTGATTTATATGTTAAAATACGCCAGCATGTTTATCAGAGGATGCTGTCACCTTGTCACGTCATTTGTGCTTTGAATATTTGCTGCGTGCGGCAAAGAAACTTTTCCTTGCACTGGTTTTCCAAGATACTCAGCTCATCGAAAACGGACTGACTGCTCGTCTTGCCGATTTCCCACTCTTAGATGAATTCTCCGTAATGTTCCCGCTCCGAAGTGAAAATTTTCCCACCGCAGCCGAGCGAATATTCATTTCCAGTCCTCGCGAGAACTTTTCAAGGAGACAGCACCCTCTGTGGTCGCATTGGATTGTGGGCATAAAAACATCCTTTCGAGCGCGCACAACACGTCTTCAAACATCCCATATTTTTCGCCGCAGTCAAAAAACAACTCTTATTTCCGAATTTCTAGCACGGCAACCTTTGGCAAATGGGCCAAGACTCTCAACTGCAGGCCGCTTTTAAGACGAGAGTTGCTTTCAGACTGTCCCGCCTGGCTCAGTACTCTGTACTACGAAATGCCGATTTGTTCCAGCGTTTGGCATGCACAGAGAAACACCACTGGCTTCTTTCAGAAGTGTCTGAATTGCCGATCGACAGACTTAAATGACGTCCGTTCGACCACCAGGCTGGCGAGTTTCCATTAAAGTTAGCTAGCAATCGACACCTCACAGCCATGTAAGTTTCCTATCAATGAAACTTAAATCGATGTTTTAACCGCCAAATGTATAGTCTACGTCACACTATCAAACAATACTTTCCAAGCGTCAATCATTTCACATGCCCTAAAGGTAATTCAATTCGCGCATGAATATTAATACGCAAGGCAATGAGCTGACTTGGGTTTTTTGCATACGTTATTTCTCGAAAACAAAGAGGAAATCAACCAAAACAAACACAGAGCAATGTTTTCTAACTGGAATGAAGTCCACATGCCAAATCTCAGTTTCTATTGAGCACATCGCAAATCGACCAAAAACTGGGAGGACGTTCTTGCCCCGAGCCCTTCAATTATATTACTGGTAGCCTTGTAGTTTCCATTGTGGCCCACAATTGATTATTCCTAGGAATTAGGATAAAAACAAAGGCTTGGAATTAATTAGAACATCTGGGAATGTTCACTGATCCAGTTGGGAATAACTTGGAATTACAAGGAATTCCCCAAAATTCTAAGACTAAACAAAAATCGCATTTGGAATTGCTGGAAATGTCTTGGAATCAATGGTAAGCTGAGACATCAAAATGCAAATTTGAGCAATTTATGGCCAATCAATATCAAGTTAAAGTTCCACCGCTTTAAATAAAAAAAAAGACTGCAAAGTTTTGTGAGGAGTAACTGCAGAATACCCTGCCACATGGAAGGTACACCCCAAAGGTAGCGGATACGTGGATACGTGGTGAGCTAGACCACCCCTCCCCTATGACTATGGTAGGTGTATATTGAAGTGGATACGCGGATACGTGGATACGCGGTGAGCTAGACCACCCCTCCCCTATGACTATGGTAGGTGTATATCGAAGTGGATACGCGGATACGCGGATACGTGGATACGCGGTGAGCTAGACCACCCCTCCCCTATGGTTATGGTAGGTGGATATCGAAGTGGATACGCGGATACGTGGTGAGCTAGACCACCCTTCCCCTATGACTATGGTAGGTGTATATTGAAGTGGATACGCGGATACGTGGATACGCGGTGAGCTAGACCACCCCTCCCCTATGGACTATGGTAGGTGGATATTGAAGTGGATACGCGGATACGTGGATACGCGTGAGCTAGACCACCCCTCCCTATGACTATGGTAGGTGTATATGAAGTGGATACGCGGATAGTGGATACGTGGTGAGCTAGACCACCCTTCCCCTATGGACTATGGTAGGTGTATATTGAAGTGGATACGCGGATACGCGGATACGTGGTGAGCTAGACCACCTTCCCCTATGCTATGGTAGGTGTAATTGAAGTGGATACGCGGATACGTGGATACGCGTGAGCTAGACCACCCCTCCCCTATGGTTATGGTAGGTGGATATCGAAGTGGATACGCGGATACGTGGATATGCGGTGAGCTAGACCACCCTCCCCTATGGCTATGGTAGGCGTATATCGAAGTGGATACGCAGATTCGAGGATACACAGTGAGTGGACGACCCCTCCCCTATAACTATGGGAGGTAACGGGGTTTTGAACTAGATACTCGGAAAGTGCACTTAATTATAAGAAATAAAACCATTCAAAGGAAATCAAAGTCTTGGATATTACTTGTGTGTAATTTTATTGCCTGGTCAAATTCGAACTATATATCAACCCAACAAAAGTGGTGGAAATTTCGCTTCGCATTTTGGCGATCCTAATGGCGAATGAAATCAATTCATTCGAAACAGTAACGAAAACTGAAAATGAAAGTCGAGAGGATCGAACTGAAATTTTGAAAATAAACTTAAGTTGGCTTTAAAATGAATTCCGTTTGGTTTGTATTTACATGATGTTATGCTGTACAGTCAGTTCAAGTTGTTGCTTAGAAAACTGGGGTATTGCGCTGGTCTTGTCCAATGAGTTCATTCTTTTTCATCAAAGAAGCCTTCTGGAATGTAGCCCTTGGGTAGAACCAAGGATGGAAAAGGTAGTGTTCTCAGGGATATCTCTCGTGCTCTCGGTGGCGTATCTGTACGATATCTGTTCGCCGGAAAACAACTGACAGAGTATCTGTACGTCTCCGGATGCATTTTCTTCATTCGATTTGAGCATTTTGAATAACACATCATAAATTTCGGCTGATAGAAGGCAGCCTTTTCCGTTCTGTGCTACAGTTTTCACGAGTCCCGACGAAGTGCATTTGTTTATAACAACATTTGAAGTGTCGGTTTCTCTAGCCACAGCAGACATAGGAGAAGTGGCGCACTCCTTCACCGCCTGTGACTTGCCAGTAGTTGGTGGACCGACAAACATCGTGAATAGATTTAGTGGAATTTGTTGCGACTCATAGTTGAGTGTAGATTGCATACCTGCTACAAAGGCCGTTGAGGTAAGCAGACTTCTAGTGACATAGCCCGGAATTGTGCTAAGTGACTCTGCTTTTCTTTTGATGAAGGTCCATACATCTTCGGAAAACAAGCTGTTAAAAGGATCTGGAAGGGCGATAAGGCGTTTCTGCAAAAGGGCCCATGTCTTGTCGAGTTGTTTCCATAGTTTAGCTAATCTTGAATTAGAATCTCGATGCGTTTAGTAGGAAAGGCAACGTGAAGCCGTATTCTGCGGTTACTCCGTTGGCGCGATAGGGAAAGTCGCAGTGGTGAATACACGTATGCTACATGAAGCAAGTGTGGTAAAAAGCCCATGGTTGAGTATTACTTTACGAAAGTCCTTTATTTTCATTCTAATTACAAGAGAAAGTGAGACATTTCGGTAACTTTGGGATCTATTCTTAGCATGGTATTCTAATTACTAGGGAAGGTGAGACATTTCGGTAACTTGGGTAACTATTGTTGGCAAATATAATAGGTTGTGTGGTATGCGTTATAACGTGGATAAGATGCAAAGCAGATAATGAAGAAAATTTTAAGGACAAAAGGTGAGAAATAATTTGCAAATGGAACATCAGTGTAATATATTTTGCTGCTATCATTGAACGTCAATAGAAATGGTTCATTTTGTTGCCAAATTAAAATTATGAAGAAAATGTAGTCGGTATATAATTGACAGTGTATGCCACATCGTCCATTAGCTGTAGTTGCCACCGTAAGTGGTAACTTATTATGACCTCAGTAACTCATAAGAGAAAAATCGGCATCCAAGTGGGTTGTTCAGTCGTTGATCGAAAAGATGTCGGTATCCTGTGTTCACGTTCCAAAGGCAGTTACGGAAGACAGAAGCCTGAAGAGGACGTTTTGACGTACGACGATCTCCTTCAAAACTCTCTCTGGAATAAAGATTTCATCTTCGAATGGCTAAAGGACGACAAAATGATTGCAGCAAATCGTATTTGTGAAATCTGTAAATGCGACATGAAATAGGTGGAATGCAGTGATCATGGGGAATAATGAAGAGTATTTTCGGTCACATGGTTGTAGTTTTGCAAACTGATTACCCCGTTGAGTCAAGCAGAAAAAAATTATTGTATCCACAAACCATGTGTAACATGATTGTGATTGATTAAACATTGGTTTAGTAAGTACATTGCGTAAAGAGTGATTTAATATTTCGCTTCAAGAAGGATGTATAATTAGAATCGATATCTGGAGATTAGTTCTATTAAACAGGAGAATGACAAAAGAACGAGGAGTAGATAGGTAGATTTTCTTTTGTGCAGCGCTCTTGTTTCGACTCATGGCTTAAAGAACGAGCCATATTACGTATGTCTCACGCTTGTTTCGACTCATTGCTTGTAGCGCGCTTGTGTCAGGAATGCATAATTAACTTATATTGACTGCGTATCCCCGTATCCACTCTGAAGATAGGCTTTCTCTTAAACCGCCACAGCGCTTGTATCCGCGTATCCAGCCTTTTTTGGGGTATAGCTTCGAAGTGGCAGGGTATTCTGCAGTTAAGCCTTTTGTGATTCTTTAAGACCAATACTTTAATTCTTTCAAGGAAACAAATTTATGATTAAGCCTAAATTAAGTGCTACTACATAAACGGTTTACGGTCACTTCGTTCCATGGTCAGATCGTTCCAAGTCAGATCGTTCCACAGCATACTAAGATAGTTCCATAATAAAACTCCGATTTTCTCCCACGGAAAAGTTGTTCCACTTATAAATAGTAAGGAAAACCTTCCTGAATAATAATGTCAAGAAAAACTTCCTTTGTAAGTGGACAAAACGAGTTACCATATTTACCGACATGAATCCGTGCGAGACCTTTCTTGATGCTTCAGTCTTCTGGTCTTTTTCTCCGTAAATTGCGCTTCGTTTAAAATTTCAAGTGTATTTGATAATATAAATGCAGTTGATTACGATGAATTTATCGATAACTTTATCCGTTTATATAAAACACATAGTACTAAAAAGGCAAAAAGACAATTACATAAAATAAAATACAATCCTTAAGTCACACATTTACTCAGTGATTTATCCGAAAAGCTCATGAAATTTACAAAGTCTTTTGAAATGAAACGAACGTAAGACTTAAAAGCGAGCGAGAGTTCTCACCTCCACGAACTCGTTCGTCTCTTCGCTATCTCGTCAACGTTCGGTAACAAACATCTAAAACATGTCTTATACTCAACTGAAGATGAATCTCTTCCTAAAGTGTGTTTTCGTCAAAATCTTCGCCAGAAATTGGATTCATATCCTCGAATGCAAACGAAGCGAGCACTTGCACTTACTTGAGACTCCTTACTTGACAGAGCATGTTTCACTGAAGTCCGCAATCAAGTAGTCCAGTGGATGTTACTCAGCAACAGCCAATAATAGTGCGAGAATTTTCACGTGACTATCTCGTGCTTTTCACCGAACAAAGAACCTCTATTCATTCTCTCTTGGCGCCCATCTTTGAATTGTGTTTTCGGTTGTTCTATCGTGCGAATAATTGTATTTTTTTTTTGTTTCGCATAGATGGTTTTTTCAGTGGTTTACAGGGTGAATAACAACAACGTTATTATAGTAAACGAAAGGCTGAAGATTGTGGCGCCGATGTGAAAGGAAATGAACGCATCACCGTGGATTTAGAGGCCGGCAAGCCATTTTTAAATCGAGAATTTTGAATGTTTTTGGTAAGTTAATAAGCTTACTCTGTTATTATAAATAGGAACAGTTCTTAAATTATAAGAGCCCGTAACTTGTCAACGGCACAGTAAAACTGTGAACAAGATCATCAGAGTGCTCCTCGGCAAAGTGTAATCCATCGCGGCCGCCGTTCGTATCTTGTCAGAGGTCTTCAAATCGTCAGTAGTTCAACTGTTGTAAAACTACAGATCAGGTCAATTATTCGCTAGGTCTAGCTGAGATCTTAAATTATCTTGAGTACTCTAATGAATTCATGACTAAACCAGTCTAGAACGACGCTACATGTAATTTGATAATAAAAATGTGTATGTTTAGCATTTTGGATACAAGGTAACTTGTTTTGCTGGTTTTTGAATATTTTGGCTCGACACTAAATTCAATTTAAGTTTTATTAAATCGGCACGACAGTAGCGTGACGTTTGAAACAGGCCTTATTTTTGTTTCAGACATGAATAAAAAATACAAGCTGGAGCGGGACATGTTGACAACCTCATCCACGGACAGAAAAGAAGCTCCCTGAACAATACAAAATTTAAATCAATGAGCTAAGTCCACTGTTTGCCGTTTTTCCTTTCATCTTGTTCCAGTTCATGTAAATTTAGTATTCACATGTACAGATCTCAAGATCGGCTTTCCCTTGAATGCACAAGTTTGAAACATAATTTTTACATTTTTGAAATATTTATGACACTAATAATTATTATATAAATTTGTGATTTGGACAACTACGCTTAACATTAAAACTTACCTGATACTGTGTACGTAAAACTTCTGAAAAAAATCTCTTTGGCCCATGTAGTTTAATAGTTTGACGTGATTTGTCTGTAAAGTGTCATTTGCGTATTGTTAAAATAAAATTGTTGGACAGCTTCAAATCTGTTTCATCCTTTGCTTTCATCAATTAAAGACTTTTCCTAGCATTTATTTATTAATTTAATGGCCATACAGGTCTTAGATTTTCCAGTCAAGGTATGTTTTTCAGTTTTATTGCATTCAGAATTAACTGGAATTTTCATGGTTCTTGTGTGGCATCACCTTCCCATGAATGTGATAAACAACCCTCAGATGGGGTTAAAAAACCATGGAAAAGCCATGAAAACCTTCAAGGGATTTTCAGGGGCTGTGGTTGTTTTTTCACATATGAAAAACCCATGAAACTTGCATCATGAAAATGCTCGTTTTAAATTCATGGGTTTTCCATTATGTGAAAAATTTCATGGGCCATGAATCTGCTGGTTTTCACAGGTTTTTCATGGTTTTTTAATGCTTTTTCCATGGCGGTTTTTCGTGGGTGTTTCATGGGTTTTTCAGCATCATTAAAATGCCATTAAAATACCATACCATGTGCCATTAAAATTTAATGGCCTTTTCATGTCTTTTTCATGGCCTTTCACAAAATGTTGAATATTTCATGGGTCATGAATCTGCTGGTTTTCACAGGATTATCATGGTATTTTTAATGCTTTTTTCATGGCAATTTCATGGTAAAAAACCCCAAGAAAAAACCATTAATTTGACAATGAAAACCCCATGAAAAAGTTTTGAAAATACCATGAAAATACTGTGAAAAAAATAATGAGATTTTCATGGGTTTTGGTTTCATAGTGTATGCAATCATAGAGTGGAACTTTATCCAATAATCTAATCAACATGAAGGGTAACTACCTTATACTCTGGGGATAGAGTCAGTGTGGACATTTTTGACAAGAGCAAGGTTAGTGATGGATCACATGTGCGGCCTAAAAGAAAGTACACTGATAAAGTTTAAGTTATAAATTATCATACTTTGTATGAGCCCAAAGAGTGCAAAATAATGGTATTTTAGAAATCAAAGACACAAGGAAAAACTTGTATGCAGTGAAAATACATTCAGTCCTGTTATTATTGAACAAGAGGTGACACAACAGCAAATTATGGACATAACAGAAATTAATTATCACCATTATTGATAACTTGCTCTAACTTTTTCTTCTTTTAAATGTTAATGTTGTTAGATATTTGCCAAAGTCAAGTGAAAGCAGTAAAATAATCATTGCAAATTTCCAATTCCTACACTAGAGAAGAAATGTGTTGAGAATTTCTGAGAATGGTTCTAACTGGCTCTGGGTGGAAATTCATAGGAATTTTTAACCGCAACTTCTTCCAAGAAATCAGTTGTGGCCCAAATAGTTCAACCATTGCACTAACAACTGTATGGCCTTTCCTCAAGTCATACAAATATCTAAAATATTTATTTCCCTTTTTTCAAACAACCCACTCAGAAGGTTGAGCACTCACATATTTAAATCTGTGCCTGCATGAACTTTAGAAACAAAATAATACAAACTACATGGGATCTAGATCTCAGCTATGGAATTCGCACATCACAGCTGTCCCAGATCAATAGCAAAATAAACAAACAGCAGTAAGAGTTTAATAACATAAATTTATATCTACACTGTACCTACAAGTTATTACTGATCAAACTTATGAAAATTAACCACATGAAATTTTACCAATGTGGCACCACAAAAAGATATAACAATACTCTGTCACTTGGCTGCTCTTTTTTTTTTTAAAGGAAACAATGTAATCACTAACTAGTCAGTCATGTTCCATGACTCTTGTCTACCTTTTCCCCCGCATACAGGCTTTAGCTCAAGCTTGGACTCAGATGATTAATTTCAGCACTCAGCAATCATTTCCACCATAAACAGCTGTACTTTTCAAACTTCTGAAGGATGCAAATTTGTCACTGCACCATCGTTTCATTTAAATGATTCCTGGTCGCAAGAGGACCGAAGACTGTAAATGTATGGCAAGCAGCCATCTTGTATTTCAAGGGACAAAGTGGAGACTGGGAATGATAGTACCTTTTTAGTCAGCAGCCACATGCAATTGCAAGCTCACATAAAAAAAATGTTTGCCTGCCTTCTCACTTTTGGCTAGCCTCGGACCAGGCTCTGCAGTGGAGTTAAGGAGCGAAAAGAAGAAACGTCCCCCACTCAGCTCACTTCGCTTGCCAATTTTTTTGCCACGTTTCTTCTTTTCACTCCTTAACCCCACTGTGGAGCCTAGTCCCAGGCTAACTTTTGGCAGGTTCTACCGATTTAAACTAATTAAACTAACTTTTAAATTAAATGATGGCTCAAAACAATAATATGTACAGCATTTTGTTAATTAAACAATCAAATTGGTTCCTGTATTTTTTCAGTACTTGGAACAACTAAGGAGGTCTTCAGGGACTACGCTTGTGTGATCATGCCTGCCTGTGTTTTCACGCCTAAAGTACCTGCTACACTTCATCAACTCCACCATTAACGCCTTTATCAAATCGAGAGTTGCTGACCAGCAGACACTGCAGGCCAAGCCAGTAATGGTGGAAAATGACTTGACCCAAGTGATCATACCTTTAAAGATCAAGATTCCACTGACATTGTTAAGACTCAGCTGAAAGACCTTAAGTAGTCTTAATCTCCAAACCACAATCCAATCCGTATTTGTTGGTCGCAAAATTGGCCAAGACCTCCAAGAATTCAAGCCCAAACACAGCTAGTTAACCAATAGTTTGTAGTTTACCGCTTTCAATGTAACCTGTGCGATAGAGGTAGCTGTGTTGGTTATACTTGTGGACATCTACATGCATGCGTTGTTGGCCATAATAGCACTTCATCCTCTGTGCGGAAACATTATGATAATGATCACGTAAGCGCAGTCCCTGAAGACCTCCTTAGTTGTTACAAAGTACTGAAAAACTGCAGGAACAAATTTGATTGTTTAATTAATGAAATGCTGTACATGAAACAACTAAGACCATGCTTGAATGTACAAACAGATTCAATCCATGCCAAAGTATTAATTTTATTTAAATTAACACCATTAATGTAAATCTAAGATCTTACTCCTTTGAACTCACTTGTATTATTCATTCCTTGAGAATGGTGTCATGAGGTCACCGAAACGTCAGAACATTACATCATTAGTTTTTACTTGCCTGTGTATTTCTAAAGCATTGTTAATATGATTGATTAATTGACTGATTGATAAATTAAACCAAACACTTGCAGACATACATGCAAGTTTACAATGCAATAAAAAGAGGCATTATCTATAATTTATTATTTTCCTTACAAACATTAAAATAAAGAAAGTTAAAAAGACATCTATTTACAAAGCAACGCTTAAAGCGCTCTGTGCGAATGTCTGGTAGTATATAGTCATGACCATGTTGACATAATGATTGATATGCACGTTTGCTTGGTAGAAGATCTGTTAAACAATGTGTATCTGTGTCTGTAATTTTTCCCCATAGTTGTTTATTCCTAGCCTGAATTACATCGCTGATGAATATGCGCTTATTGGCGCAAAACCTTCATGAAGCAAAGGAACTTTTCCACATCTAATATTTCCCGTGCAATTCGCTCCGGTTGGCTGCATTTGCATTAATATACTGTTAACGTTCATAACCAGTGCAAATAGGTTTATATCCAATTTTCTTGGCGACCATTCACTTGTTTTGAATTATGTTTCTTCTCTTGCAAGATCACAATCGAAAGTTAATTTTTATGGAAAAAAAATTAAAATCAAAAATTTTATACCTTGAACTACACAGTAACGTTTCAATTCACTGGCATGTTCACGGTATTTCATGGCGTTTTCCATAATGTCAAAGTGTTCATGCGCCCTAAAATGAATGAATGACACTTTAATTACGGTCAAGACTGTAGTCTCCCTCATGGCCCTATGAAATTAATTACAACATCGTGCCTAAAATTGTAGAATACTATACTGTAGATTTAAAAGATCTGTTTCAGCCCCAAAGTGCCAATTCAGCTCTATAGCCCCTGGAGCTGATTTGACTCTTCATGGGGCCATTTCGTCAATTTGGTCTATATCGACCACAATAAAAACCGATTTGACCCACAGTGGAAAAATAATTCAGCCCCTCTGGTGTGTATCAGCCGCTATCACTAGTGCCATTTTAACACAATTGAGGGCTGTCGAAGAGCCGAGCCCTTTTCTTACGATAAAAAATGCCCCCAATCAGAGCCATTTTGACTCCGATTGGTAGAGCTATTTCCATTCGTGCCAATTTAGGGTAGATTGGGCTCTCATTAATGTAGCCGTTCAAATATGAAATATAAACCGAATTGTAACGTGAACCAGAATTGTGGTTTCTCTCCAAGTGGTTTCTGCACCCTAAAAATATTCAATCTGCGAGGCATCCCCTAACGCCACAAACGATGCGAAGAGAGAGCTAGTTAAGTCATGGCTGGAAGCAAACAACAACAATTTATTGACAAATTCAGATAGGTATAAGAAGCTTGTCCCGCAAATAGCCGCAAAGCTAGTCGAGGCGGGACAAGACGAGCACAAGAACATATCAGAAAAAAAACAAATAACAATGAATTACTTTACATAATAATGCGGGTTTGATTAAGCTATGCAACAAAATTAAAATAAGTTACAGGTAAATTTATTATCATTAATATTGCAATCAAAGAGTCGAAGAGAGAAAAGGAGAATCAGATTATACTAGCAAAAGAGGACAAAAGAGGATCAGTTTTTCATTAGGTCAATTATCGTTTCCACTTCAATATAGGAGTCTATAGTTTTCACCGGTAACCATCAAAAGAATATCAAGTGAGTAATACTTGAGTTGGCATACTTAATATTTGAACCGGGTTAGAGCCCACGTGCTCCTGTTGAATTTATAATTTTTAAGATTCACTTGACGCCCATGTGGGGATGGCAAAGAATAACGTTTCTATTTTTCTTGTCAGGGCAGAGACAAGGAAAAACAGGTAACAATAACATTTGTCGCTTTGTGAACCCGCCAGTCGAAAGAGTCTGGATACGAACATAACTCACTCCCAGAGATCTTTGATGCCCTGCTCCCAAGATGCGCATGTCAAACGTTTCAGGCAGGAGGCTTCCAACGGAATATTTAACACTGTGCAATTTTTAGTTTGATTTTCAAAAGTCTTGGCGATTTTACTGCAAAGGAGAGTCAAATTGTGGACAGCTGATTACCTTGTCGTATTAATTTGGGCTACTTGTTTCTAAAAGAGGACAAATGTTTAGCCGCAAATGGTTGCACAGTACATGTAGGTTCGAATTCTGCACGCATCTTTTCGCCTAAATGCACTGGGAGGAGAACGATATAGATCTGATAGCAGTGCTGATGGTTCTTCACCTTGGGATTTATAATGGTAAGCTACTAGTAAAAGTGTAATTGCCATTTGCATCAGATTCTCATAAGCTTCAGTTTAATTTTGTCATTGGTATAATTTTGTTCCTCTTTGTGTATGCATTATGATAAGCTTACATCTGTTCAAATAATTATAAAATGTACCCAGGTTCTGCCAAGTTATGTAAAAAATTAATCTTGCCTTAATTATATGACACGACTTCTAGCTCTTAAAGTACACTCAACTGTGCTCTACACAATACTACTCGATTCTACAATCTCAGAGATTGGAATTAATTAGGTAGTACTGAGTTTTATGCCAGGCTACCCTATATATAGCAAAAGCCTCAAATGTGTTCCAATAATAATAACAATTATTTATTTTATGTATTTTGGCTGCTGTGCGGTACTGTGTTCAAGATAATGATATGCTACAGACTGTAGTTAAGTCCAAAGCTTTCTGCTGAGGAATCAAACTGTTAGGCATTGAATAATCACTTTATAGTAGATGCAATGCTCCAAATAATTTCTGCTTTTTCCTTCCTATGTGGTACTGTGATCAAGGTATAATTTGCCAGTTAGGTGTGAAGCTGCATGCTGAGGAATCCTAACTGTTAGGCATTGATTGATTACTTTACAGTAGATGCATGTAATGCTCCAAATTATCAATTTCTAGTTTTTTCCTTGCTGTGCAGTACTGTGATCAAGGTATATGCCAGTTAGGTTCGAAGCTTTATGCTCATTAGGAATTCTTACTGTTAGGCATTGAATAATCCATTTTCCATTTCATTTCCATTTATTTGCCATTGACCACATAAAAATACAAAACACTAGAAATTTAGAAATACGAAACACAAGAAATTTATAATAACTTAAACTTAAGACGATAGACTACAAATAATGTTTAAAGTGGTAATGACAAGAAAGCCTACATAGAAGCCGGGGGCTTATGAACTATAGGCTTCCTGACAATATAGGGTACATCATACGAATTACGGGGACAGCATGGATTATGAAATGTATTATAAACAGAAAAGGAAAGTAAAGAAGAAGTATGTAGCTCAACAATGAGTATATTTGCCTACAAAAGAAGGAATTTTTTAAGTCTTCTCCCAAACAAACGGATGCTTTCACTGTTTTGAATTTCATGACTTAACGAGTTGAAAAACTTAGGTCCTTGGAACCGAATTGAGTAGTTTCGAATATTAGTTCTGCAGGGAGGTATGTAAAAAAAGGTTGCAATTTCTAGTATAACACGAATGTAACTGGCTTGCGAAAGTAAACATATCACAAAATAATTAGGAAGTAAACCTCTTTTAAATAGATACATGAATTTACCTATCTGGTATAAATAAATGTCAGAGAATTTCAAAATCGCCTGTTCTTTGAAAAGAACATCAGTGTGGGAATCGAAAGAGACTTTAGATATTATTCTTATTATCTTCTTTTGCAGAAGAAGTCACTTATATATACAGTACCGTACAGTATTCAACGTATATGCCAGTGAGGAGTGAAGCTGTATGCTGAGGAATCCTAACTGTTAGGCATTGATTGATTACTTTGCAGTAGATGCAATACTCCAAATTATTAATTTCTATTTTTTCCTTGCTATGCAGTACTGTGATTGAGGTATATGCCAGTTTTGTTTGAAGCTTTATGCTGAGGGATTCTTACTGTTAGGCATTGAATAATCACTTCACAGCACAGTGTACATGCAATGCTCCATATTATCAATTTCTACTTTTTCCTTGCTATACGGTACTGTGGTCAAGGTATATGCTAGATAGTTGTGAAGCTGTATGCTGAGGAATCCTAATTGTTAGTTATTGATTGATCACTTTACAGTAGATGCAACGCTCCAAATTATCAATTTCTACTGTTACTTTGCCTTGCCGTACTGCGATCAATTTATATGCTAATAGGGTGCGACACTTTACTTCAAAACTTGCATGTATAGGAATTCTTACTATTAGGCATTAATTAATCACTTTACAGTAGATGCGATGCTTCAAATTATCAATTTCTAATTTTTTGTCTTGCATGGCTATACGGTTAACTGTGGTCAAGGTATATGCCATTTAGGTGTGAAGCTCTATGCTGAGAAATCCTAATTGTTAGGTATTGCTTGATCACTTTACTGTAGATGCAATGTTCCAAATTATCAATTTCTAGTTTTTTCCTTGCTATACGCTACTGTGGTCAAGGTATATGTTGTAGTTCAAATTTTGACTTTGGTTCAATTTTTTTCAAACCAGTTTATTTATTTTATTTTACTATTAGGCATTAATTAATCACTTTACAGTAGATGCGATGCTTCAAATTATCAATTTCTAATGTTTTGTCTTGCATGGCTATACGGTTAACTGTGGTCAAGGTATATGCCATTTAGGTGTGAAGCTGTATGCTGAGAAATCCTAATTGTTAGGTATTGCTTGATCACTTTACTGTAGATGCAATGTTCCAAATTATCAATTTCTAGTTTTTTCCTTGCTATACGCTACTGTGGTCAAGGTATATGTTGTAGTTCAAATTTTGACTTTGGTTCAATTTTTTTTCAAACCAGTTTATTTATTTGAAACCAGTCTATTTTTTTCAAACTAGTTTATGTTTTTCAAACCAGTTTATTTTTTTACAATTATGGTGAGTTTTTCTTAAATACACAAACTTTATTTCCTTTCTTTAACTGAACTTACATGTACCTCAAAAAAGTTGTGCAAAAACATTCAATAAAGGGTTCGGGTTAGTGGTTAGGGGGGTTACAGATTGGGTTCAGGGGGTAGGGTTAGGCACTGATCTCATTATTTAGGCCTAATCCCTGATTTTAAATGGTTAGCTTTTATGGAACTGTTAGGGAGACTATGCTGTAATGCTATTGTATATGTTGTGGTATGAAAGTTACTTAATTTCATACCAGTATGAAATTTATTCTGACCTTGGTCTCCTAACCCTAATCATTCATAGGAGACAAATGATATAAATTTCATACTGGTATGAAATAATTTCACACAAAGTAAATTTGATACCACAACATATATGTTTGTACTACAAAGCCTGTATGTTGTTTTATCAGAACTCATCTTTGGTCATGCCAGCTACCACTTATAATTTATTAAATAATACAGGTTTGAAATCCAGGGTGCCCAGAATAATAACTGTGTGAAAAAACTAACTAAGATTTCCTTGTCACCCAAAGGTAAAAGTAAGTTGCTAGAGGCCCCAGGCACTGCTAGAGCACAGCCTTGGTTAAGTTGCACACTGGTTATCTATGAATGTGTTACAGTACTCCCTGACAGAGCACCCAAGAGTTCAGTAGTAGCTGTTTAATACTATGCAGGGGATAAGTGCTGACAAAATTTGTGTGGTGATCTCTCACTGACATGAGCCAAATGTGTGGATTGGAACATATGCAGGCACAATTTCTGAAAGCCGTTAAGTCTATTTCAATAAGGTTGAAGAAAACATCACTTTGTAGTGGTCCCAATACAGGTTTCACTCTAGTAATAATTGACTTCTGCTCACAATGTATTTTGCATAGGCTTAAAAACTCATTGACAACTCTTTGACTTATTTTGCTGTATAATGTCTATCATTTAGCCATTTCTCTGTTTTTTGGCTACTCATTAAAGTGTATATGACACAAAATGTTTCATTAGCTTGTTCGAAAGAGCTTTCAAAATGATGAAGAATGGTGGTTATTTTATTGTGATAGCACTCTTGGTTGCCGAGTTATTCAAGATTTTAATTTATGCAAATTAGAGGACTTGTGACGTCACAAGGTGGACACAAAATGAAGAAAAATCACAAAATTTGGAATATCTGTGCGAATAATAAGTCTACAGGATTGAAATTTTGCAGGGTTGATGTGCTGCCAGAACTACACATTGTGATAGTGGTTATGATGTCACCATAGCAACATACCCATTACCAGACCTCTACCTTCCCAAATGAAAAATGCCTTATTTGTTGCTCCAGAGTCATACAGACTTTCTTATACTTGTGCTGTGTAATGTCCATATTTGCTCACACCCACTGTATGGCCATCAAGAGCAAATAGCACTTCTTGGGGAAGGAAACCTCACTTTACCCTTTGGGAAAAGTAGAGGTCTGGTAACGAGTATGTTGCTATGGTGACATCATAACCACTATTAAAATGTGTAGTTCTGGCAGCGAATCAACCCTGCAAAATTTCAATCCTGTAGACTTAGTATTTGCACAGATATTCCATATTTTGTGATTTTACTTCATTTTGTGTCAACCTTGTGATGTTACAAGTCCTCCAATTTGCATAAATCAAAATCTTGTATAACTCGGCAACCAAGAGTGCTATCACAATAAAATAAACACCGTTCTTCATTATTTTCAAAGCTCTTTCGAACAAGCTAATGAAAAATTTTGTGTCATATACACTTTAAGTGGTGAGGCAGAAATTTTATTTTGTTCTTTTAACTCAGTTATTTTCTGGTAAAACTACTCTTTATCAAAACTCTTTATCTATGGCTTCTGTTAGTTTGAAATAGCTTAGAAGCCTTGCAAATAAGATGGTAGAGAGAGTTGGGATCTATGAATAAATTAAACTTTTGGCAGGGAGGAGTCTGGGATGTAAAAAGTCAGGATATCAATAAAATATGGTTAATTTGCATCAGTCACCAGTGTGGTGTAATGGATAGGGTGCAATACTTCTGATCCAGAGATTGGTGGTTCAAACTCCACTAAGTGCAATTAAAAAAATCATTTGTTGTCAAATGTGTAGTTGTGTAGTTGGATAAGTATGTGTGTCAGATAGCAGGGTGTGGCTGAATGTGGGAGTAGGGGGGAGTGGTACAGTGAATGGGGGGGGGGGTGAGGTTAGAAGAAAGAAAAAAGTGATCTTAAAGAAGTGTTGTTAAATTCTTTCTGTAACCCCCTCGCCCACAAAAAAAAAATTCCACCTCCCATTTTTTCAACCACACCCCAAAAATAAAAGCCCTTTTTAGACAGTTGATAAGAACAAACCAGCTTAAAAATGATAAACTGGTTTGAAAAAAAATTGAACCAAAGTCAAAAATTGAACTACAACATATATGCCAGATAGGTGCCCTTGCAAAATGGATTCCCAGAAAACTTGGAATTCTTAGGTATTCCTAGGAATTCCTAGGAATTCTAAATAATTCCAAGTCATGCAAATTACGATAAAGCCAAAGGCTTGGAAGTTCTTAGAATATCTAGGAATGTTTACTGATCCAATTAGGAATGACTTGGAATTCCTAGGAATTCCCAGGAATCCTAATGCTAAACAGAAATCGCATTTGGAATTGCTGGGAATGTCTGGGAATCAATGGTAAACTGAGACACCAGAATGCAAATTTCAGAATTTTGAGGTCAATCAATATCAATTTAAAGTTCCACCACTTTAAGTTAAACAAAGACTGGAAAGCATTGTGATTCTTTAAGATCAAGACTTTAATTCTGTCAAGGAAAGTGACTAAGCCTAATAAGCAAAGTGCTACAAAAACAACAGAGCCCTAATAAAGACAAAAAGACAATTACATAAAATAGAATACAATCCTTAAGTCACGCAATTATGCAGCGACTTATCCAAAAAACTCATGAAACTTGGGCGTTGAATTTACAAAGTCCTTTGAAATGAAATCAATGTAAAAGCGAGATTTTAAGCGATGAATTTTTCTCACCTTCACGAACTCATCAACTCTTTGCTTCCTCGACAACGTTCAAAAACAAACATCTAGAGCATCTTTTACACTCAAATGAAGATGAATCTCTTCATGAAGTGTGTTTACGTCAAAATCTTCGCCATTTCGGGATTCATTAATCCCCTAGATCTGAATCAGGATTTGTGTTGAAATTACCGATGGAAGCAAGGAAAGTGAACGGAATAGGTATCACTGAAGAGCGCAATCAGTCCAGCGGATGTTACACAGCAACAGCCAATGACAGTGTGTGAATTTTCACGTGACTATCCTCGTACTTTTTTTCAAACAAAGAACCTCTATTCATTCCTTCTTGGCGCCCATCTTTGAATTGTCTTTTCGGTTGGGCTGTCATGCGAATAATTGTTATTTCTCTTTCGCTAAGAAGGGTTTTTGAGTGGTTTAGAGGGAGAATGACAACAGCGTTACCGTAGTAAACGAAAGGCTGAAGTTTTTGGCACTGATGTTGAACGAAATGAGGACATCATCGTGGATGTAACAGCTGGCATGCAATTAAGCCATTTATAAAGCCGGAATTTTGAAAGTTTTTGGTGAGTAAATACTCTGTTATTAGAAATAGGAACAGTTCTTCAATTATAAAAAAACTTGTCAACGGTGCACTAAAACTTGAAAGAACAAAATCATCACGTAACAGACCACTCCTTGAGCTGGCTGACGGCAAAGTGTAATCCATATCGGCCGCCGTTTGTATCTTGAGGTCTTTGAATCGTCAGTAGTTCAACGGTTGTAAAACTACAGATCGAGATTTAAAGCTTAATTTTAGGTCAGTTATTCACCAGGGCTTAAATTATCTTGAGTACTCTAGTGAATTTAAACCTGTCTAGAATGATGTTATATGTAATTTGCTAATGGTCACTGACGACATATTATTTTTGTTTCAGACATGAATCAAAAATACAAGCTGCGGAGCGGGACACAATGTTGACAACCTCACCCGCGGACAGCAAAGGAAGCTCCTTGAATGGCACAAAAAATTAAATCAATGAGCTAAGTCCACTGTTTGCCATTTTTCCTTTCATCTTATTCCAGTTCATGTAAATTTTAGAATTCAAATGTATCGATAATCTCAAGATCAGCTTTCCCATGAATACACAAGTTTGTAACAAGTTTTTTTTTTGAGTACTCTAGTGAATTTAAACCTGTCTAGAATGATGTTATATGTAATTTGCTAATGGTCACTGACGACATATTATTTTTGTTTCAGACATGAATCAAAAATACAAGCTGCGGAGCGGGACACAATGTTGACAACCTCACCGCGGACAGCAAAGGAAGCTCCTTGAATGGCACAAAAAAATTAAATCAATGAGCTAAGTCCACTGTTTGCCATTTTTCCTTTCATCTTATTCCAGTTCATGTAAATTTAGAATTCAAATGTATCGATAATCTCAAGATCAGCTTTCCCATGAATACACAAGTTTGTAACAAGTTTTACATTTTAAAAATATTTTTCACCATATATTATTATAAATTTGTGATTCAGACAACTACGCTTAACATTACCTGATACTGTGTACATAAAACTTTGGAAAACAAATCCCGTTGGCCCATGTAGTTTAATGATTCTAAGTGATTTGTCATCTGTGAAGTGTCATTTGCTTATTGTAAATAAAATTATTGGACAGCTTCAAATCAGTCTCATCCTTTGCTTTCATAACTTAAAGACTTATCTTAACTTTATTTTTTTATTTAAATTATGGCAGTAAAGGTTTTAGATGCTCAGGAGAACTGCTTAAAATTCACCGTCGGTGTAATTCTGGATATACATGTATTTTGGGATACAACCTCTGACTTGGAATTTTTGCGAATTTCTACTAGGAACAGCAAGGCTGGGAATTCCTAGGAATTCCAAGTCCTGTTCCATATGGCATTGGAATTTCTGGAATTGAGAACAAGTACTATTAAAACTGGGAACCCCTAGGAATTCCAAGTCCGAATTTACCGTGAAAATTCACACCTCTCATTCCTAGGAATTCCTACGATTTCCTAGGAATTCCTAAGAATAAATACCTAGGAATTCCTAGGAAATTCTTAGGAATTCCTAGGAATTCTCAAAGTTATTTACAAGGGTGTGAAGCTGTATACTGAGGAATCCTAATTGTTAGGTATTGAGTGATCACTTTACAGTAGATGCAATGCTTCAAATTATCAATTTCTACTGTTTCCTTGCCTTGCGGTACTGCGACAAGTTTATATTGTAATATAGGGTGCGAAGCTTTACATGTATGCATAGCAATTCTTACTGTTACAATATTGATTAATCACTTTACAGTAGATACACTGCTTGAAATTATCAATTTCTAATTTTTTGTCCTTGCTATGCAGTACTGTGGTCAAGGTATTATGCCAGTTAGGTGTGAGGCTTAGTTGCTGAGGAATCGTAATTGTTAGGTATTGCTTGATCACTTTACAGTAGATGCAATGCTCCAAATTACATCAATTTCTATCTTTTCCTTGCTACACTGTATACAGTGCTGTGATCAAGGTATATGCCAGTTACGTGCGAAGCTTTATGCTGAGGAATTCTTACTGTTAGACATAGGTTGATCACTTTACAGCAGATGCAATGCTCCAAATTATCAAATTCTATTTTTTCCTTGCTATGCAGTACTTTGATCAAGGTATAATTATGCTACTTAAGTGCAAAACTGTATGGGGAATCGTACGTGTAAATTGTAAGTCATTGAATAATCACTTTACAGTAGAGGCAATGCTCCACTTTCAATTTTTCCGTTGATGTGTGGTACTATGATCAAGGTATTATGCTGGTTGGGTGCAAAACTTCATGCTGAGGAATTCATACTGGTAGGCATTGATTAGCTAATCACTCTACATTAGATGCAATATACCAAATTATCAATTTCTATTTTTTCCTTGCTATGCAGTACTGTGATCATTATCAATTTTTACATGTAGCTTTTCCTTACCATACAGTTAACTGTGATCAAAGTATATGCTAGTTAAGTGCAAAGCTTTATGCTGAGGAATTCTTACTGTTTGGCATTGATTAATCAGTTTACAGTAGATGCAATGCAATGTTTGGGTGTGATTGAGAACCACTAGTGGCACTGTTTGCAAATGGTAGCCAAATTTTGGCTCCACCAAAAAAGGAGAAATGAAGTAAACAATGGGAAACTAAGTCTCCTACATGTTCTTTCCTTATACACATGTACATGTACACTGTAGGTAGATGCTTAATAGCTTAATGACAGCCCAGGCTTACACCTGTACATGTAAGTGTTGTATTTAAATATAGCCATACCCATACGAAATGAGCAGCACTTTACAGCGCCTCAAGATAAAACTGAATTTTTCACATTCTAAATATAAAATATGACAGGTCCCTGTAATCCACAATAAATATTCTTTATCGAGTTAAAGAAGATAGTAGCAGACAGAATTCAAGCAAAATGGATATAAAAGTCTCAATTATAGTAGCATGGAGTTGAAACATGACATTCAAGTCCTTGGGACATTTGAGACAACATGTGTATTGTTGCCATTTTGCGACCATCTCGTGTTACAATGACGATCCAAACTCGACCGTTACTGTTTTTAAAAACTGAAAGCAGGCAAATAATAGGTAGAGTGCCTTAATTTTGGGATGAAAAGTGTAGAAGTGACTCTTGGATTTTGCCATGACATTAACAATATGCGATGTAAAAGCGGAGATTTTTCTGGCATCTTTGTGGGGTTTATCTGTGGAAGCAAGCAGCATTATGATGTTTTTTCGATGGTCGCTTCAAAATGTGAACGCTGTCATATAGGATGTTTGCTAAAAGTGAAAAGATAACCTCCAGGAAACTTGCACCCATATAAATTTATGGATTACTAAGAAAGGGAAGTAGCGGACTGACCGAGACTGATCTACATGTAGGTGAGCATGAAGGAATTTTTTCGTGAACCTCAAACGTTATTACTGGAAGATGGGCATGAAAGCTAGAAGGAAAGGATCGATTGATGACTTGGGTTATAATATTTCAGTATTTGCTGTTTCCACATGGTAGCTACTTACTTTACATTGTTTCAGTTAGAACCGTATTATATATTATTTTGCATTCTTACGTCTACGTGGTTTTCCGACATTCTATGAGGCCCTGTTCGCACTATGCAAATCTGCTTATTTTAAGCTCTGGCTAAACGAGGCAACAACATATGTTGCAGCAACAATTTGAGCTCATGCATGTTTCCAATGATGTTTTCCTGTTTATAGCTACCTGAGGAAACATTGCTGTGGTCATCATCGCAACGTGTTTATACATGTGTATGTAGTGTTGGTGACTGTGTGAGCTTGCGATCGTCATGATCAAGATGGATCAGCGAGGAAACAACAGACTCTCTTCCCATACTCATATGTCTACGGAACAAGGTTTCGGGAAAGTGGCACTGGTGCAGATGGATTTTGAACCAAGATTCTATAGGGTGAGGAAATATCCAATACGGATGAAAACTATGGTGATGTCGGCATCTCCTTAGCTGAATTAAACCGCCAGCGGCGATTGCAATTTCGTGAGTTTTCGATACCGCTGCTAAGCGCCGCATGCTTATCGGTTCTGATATCAGTAAATCGATATCTCGTAAACACATTCTTGGATATTTGAAGCCCATTTACAGCCTTCACGCAGTGCTGATCGTGATTTCATGAAATGTTCGTGCCGCTGTCAAATCACTTCTAAATCAGTTCTCCTTTAAGGCTGTTAAACAGCTGCTTTAGCAGCCAAAATTTGCGACTGCTGCAGCCAGCCTCTTCACAGCGGTTTTGCAGCGCTTCTTGAAGCTGTTTTGCAGCGCTGCAGCAGCACTGCCCATTTCATACGGGTAAGTGAGAAGAAAGTGAGAAGGGTTTCTTTCTAAGAGTTACATCTTTTGGTCTCGGGGTGTCTTGTGAAAAATAAATAGGCATGTCTCTCACATTTGCTCTGGGTACTATTTGTGATTATTTTTTCATGTTAAAAAAGATTTTTTCCCTTTTTGTTCTGATGCCTTTACATAAAATGTAATTGATTATCTGCAATTTAGTGTAAGTATTATCAGGAGTTTACCAGGAGGCTTAAAAAGAACTAATCAAGCATACACTTGTCAACATGTACAGCTACAATGTACGCTGTAGCAAATAGTATATTGAGTAGTTA